>SKCR01039125.1:0-61410 GCA_019454045.1 Zanthoxylum bungeanum | reverse complement strand
CAAAGGGCTTGACTTTGGCCAACAACCCAATGCCAGTCTTGTATCTTGAGTAAGAATCACTCAATGGAAGGAAAAACGCTTGATATTATTTGAAGGTTTTTCGCGTGCAAATTAGCAACCAATTTATTATCTTGTTAAGGTCTCATCATCATACACCCTTAAACATGCATTCTAAACACATAATAAAGCGAGTATGAAAATAAATAATAATGATATGCGGATGGATACTTAACACATTGATCCTAGATCAAATCTCTCCCTTTCTCTCTCCCGCTAGAACATGTATTACTTCTACCCGTTATACTACACTTCTAAAGAAACCTCATTTACATTGAGGGGAATAGGTGAGAAGAGAATACAAAGAAATGAGAGGTAATAAGGCTGGACACGCAGGTCCAATTTAATAAATCAAATTTATTACAACAATTTCTAAAATTGTCCTACCCAACTAATATCCATCCGATATACATTATTCATTCATCACAACCATGTATTCACACAAGCATGTTATCAATCAATCTAATCAAATTAATTAATCTGATAATTAGTGATCATCCAATGTTCAAACAACGATTTGATTTTGTGCGAGTCAAACTTGTTTTGCGAATAAGTACTTAAAGTACGAATTCTCGAATTAAAATTAAACTACAACATTAAATCCAATTTAACATGTATTTAATACTAATTCATTATTTAATTCCAAATTAAATATTACATTTTATTAATAAACCTTTTACGACTTAAATTCCAAATTTAATCGTTACGGGTCTTAAAGTCCGATTAACGTCCAACGTCAATTTAATTCAAGTCCAATGGGCTTTCAATTAATTTCTTTAAGGCATGGGCTTCGGCAACCAAAGCCCAATCAAGGAGTTACCCCATAAGCCTAGAAATCAATTTCGGCCCATTCGGCCCAATTAAACTTTAAAGGTTCATAAGTCGCATTTGGGCTTTATGGATGCGGTTTTGGGCCCAATTGGATCCAATCCAATTTGCCTTAACCCTAATTTTGTACAACAAAGCCCAACAAGCTCAATTACAACATTAAAAGTCCAATTTCCAAAATTAGGCCCAAATAATTAAATTACCAAATTCCAAATTTCCAATTTAATTACATAAAGTGTTCAACATAATTAATTACCCAATTAACATTTCTAAAACATCAATTAGCCTAATTAATCATGCTAATTATCAACAAAACATGTCCAACACATTTTATCAAAAATCAAACTCATATACATGCTTCTTTAGTCTCGGCCAAGGAGGGGATTTTTATCTGATTCGAATTCAATCCAATTAATTTCACAATAGATATTTAATCCACATCCCGAATGATTTCCAACACATCCATGTCCAAAAAATCAAAATTCCAAGCTAAATAGGGCATTATACATTCGGCCACCATAACCAATTTGGGCAAAATTGATCCAATCAATTTTCATGAAATTGAACCAATCAATCTTCAATTCTTCAACATTTAAGCATACTAAATCATCCAATTTCATTAAATCATGCTCAAATTCATTTAACCCAATTTTAAGCCCTAATATTTTCATGCTCAAACCTAGGCTCTGATACCATTGTTGGTTTCTAATTAAGTCCCAAGATCATTATAAGCATGAAAAATAAGTGTGAATAAATCAACGGAGGTATCAGAATACTCACATAGCAGAATACTCACATCGATCGGTTGAGACGATTCGGCAACAAACAAAACTGAAATTCTGCCCTCCAAGTGTCGCCACTACAGTGCAGTCCACTGCTCCAATTTTTCAGATTTTGCTTCAAGAAATGAGCTCCATGGTGGCGTCAAACGATTCCCGGCTCACGGGTGGGTTTCCCTATCACCTTCGTATAACTCTCGGAGTGTGCTAGCACTTAATTTTTGCCACAAAAAATCAACATTTTCTTGCTTCCATGGACGCCATTTTCAGGCAGAACAGAAGCATTTCACAGCCCCTTGGGTGTGACTTTAGGGAGAAGAAATAGAGATGAAGTTGATGTGTTAAGTTGGTAAATGGTGTAAATCATTTCATTTATATATTTTTCAAAATAAATAAATGATCTTCCATTTAATTTAACTTTCAAAAAGTTAAATATACCAACTTTAATTACCTTGAGTGTTCCACACTCTAACATCAATGTCCATCAAGTCATATCAAGTCTATCAAGTTGTCAAGTCACGTCACTCAAAGTGACAAGTGATTTGACGCTTGAAACGACTAGCGATTTGATGCTTAATGCGACTAATGATTTGACGCTTGATTTGACTTGCGTGCCGCACTCGAATTCGAAATGCGAATGCGCTCGCAAATAATCTCGGGCTCGGGTTCGTTAATTCCAAATTAACAAATTTTCTGTTGCGTCGTAATTAAATCTAATTTAATCAAATAATCATGCCAAGCATGATCACTATTCACGTCGCTAACGAATTAATTCTAAATTAACTGGTTCGCCTGAATTAAAATCCAATTGTAATTCCGCGTAGAAATCCAATTTCGTTTAATATATCAAATATATTAATTAATCGATTAATTCCAATTAATCGTTATCTCTCTTTAATTGATATTTTATCCCAGATAAAATATCTCCGCAATTAATCCCAGATTAATTTTCTCTCTCATCGAATTAATCCCAGATTAAAAAAAGTGCGAGTCATACGTCATCGGTGAATCTTTGGGAAGCGACCCATGAGATCCCCGGATATGTTGGCAGTAAATTCGGTCGTCGGACTATCCGAACACGTAAGTACCTTGTACTACGTTTATATCGATTTACAAGACAAGGTTGGCCTCTAGCAAAGCGCCATGCCTACCCAATTCTCCGGAAACATTCTTACAGGAATAAAGGATCTGTATCAGGCGTAGTATACCGTAGTATTGCGTATTTCTGTCCAGTATCGGATGATCACGCGCTAGGCCTGGGGCTGGAATTGTGTCTGCCCCGTATGAAACACATGTCGGATGTCTGGTTACTAGTCTCTATAATCGGATAAACCTGACCTTGTCATTTTATCCCGATAGCTGTAGCATTTAAAAGAACCAGTCCCGTATCCTACATGACCATCATCTCCATATGACTGGAGTGACACTTCCGTCTTGACATCACACCCAACACACTACGATTCTCATTATACCCAATATTGGCGTACACATAACCGGTTAAAGCCTTGGACGACCTCAACCAAAGTATATTGATTGTCGTAAGTATTAGCGGTGCAAGTCTCAAGTTAAGACCAAATACACCTACTCTGATTTCGGACTTCCATAGACACATAGTCATATTACCAATGGAATTCTGAGGGGGTCTATCCAGAGAGAAGCTATTTTCGGTACCATCGGTAAAACACAACCTCCTACCGCACTTGCATAAGTATCCAATACTTAAATATATGAGAACTATGCCCGTTATGCTCTCATAACGTGCACACGTGCAATACTAGTCTTTTACGTATTACCGATGTCCAATCTCGATAATACTCTGACTAGGGATATTTAATGATTAATCCTTAGTGGACTGATACTGTCTCATATCATTCTCAATCCAGAAACTAATCATAGGGACCTCCTATCATTTATATATCTAAGGTGATATAATCACAAATGATAAGAGTGCAATCTCCTTTGTCACATAGTTAATTTGTACAACAACACCATGATCTGTACAAATAGTGACGCTATGGGTCAAAATTGTCCAACATGAACGACTCACTGAAGATTTCCTAATAGATGATACACCAACGTCAATAGGAATATTCTCGAGTTGAGCGAGCATAGTGGTCATTTGACTTGAGATACCACAGTGGATATATGAGTTATCCTCCACACTTTGATGGCAGTCACGTCACCGATCTATTTATATCAGACATCCACATGTTCGTTGGGTGTGGACTGATGCTAATTATATCCAGTGCGTATCAAGATAGAATCCGTCAGTCCCATGTACCGGGCATAAGTTTCCTACATGTGTTACGATCTAGTAAATCCATAGTCGTGGTATAACTTCAGAAGCAAGTTTCGAGTGTTATTTAGAGATCGTAAATTTGAAAGTCGAATATATTATACCATACAAATTTGACGTTTTTATTTATATCTCAGGTATAATATGGATAGCCTGTGATGGAGGGATTATACGTATGCAATGACCTCGACTTGCATAGTTTAGCGAGATTATTCGTGGTCGTCATAATTCATGAGTGGTTGAATTATGGACACGAAATTGGATTTCGTGACGGATAAACCTAAACTTAGAGAGTCCCACAATATGAAGAGTACTCGTTGAGCACTTGGGCAACGCGTTATGAATAATACACATTATTCATACTATTTCATCGGATTAAATAAGTTAATTCGAATCGTTTAATCGGTTAAACGAAAACACATGCTTTAATGGATTTTGGTCAATCGTAATTATTGTGTATTTGTATTTGATACATAATTTGATTAGATACACATTAATCAATTGTCAAATGAGATTTTGACATATGCCATTAATATATGTATTTGTTATTTAATGTTAGGGATATGCCCTATACCCAACTTGTGGATGGGCTATATGTACATATATTTGTAATATTTTCATTAATTAATAAAATGGAAATCTTTATTATACGTGTCTTACATAACTTATATGAATCATCAAACATTGAAATAAAGCCCGGAGAAATAAGATGATGGCTTCCATGCCTTATGAGAATCATTACTCTTAAACGTTCATAGTCATAGTTTTGTGAATAATCTGGGCGTTCACAAAACGGAGAGACTAGCATGATGATATGATCCACCCTTAAGTGGGGTAGACGATCTCATAGGCTACTAGCGGAGATCCGTCCGCTTGGTGTATCACATGGATGCATGAGTTACTCGTGTCCATCCAACTGACCGCCGAAAGTTTTCACATGGAGTGTTTATCCCATATGTCTGTGAGAACTTTCATGTATTGATTGTATGACTAGTCCTTAGACTTGAGGTATTTACAATCTTATGTGTGGATCAAATTACTTTGACATTCTCCTTCCCCGGTTCAAAAGATCCGGTTATAAGGGTGTGATTGGGTCATTTGTTGAAACACATGAAGTTTGTAAAGATACAACAGAGAATCGCCACTCTCTCGGATAATATTTTCTTATAAGAGTAGTATTCCAGTTCACGGGTTGATATGTGTGATCAGTGCTTGAGACTGTGGCCATAGCGGAAGAATCATGTGAGATTCTTGGGTTAGCACGATTCATGACACTATCAACATCATACCTTTGACTATATGGATAGACATTTTCCATACCCTAGGTCAAACGGTAGGGATACAGTGATGCGAGAGACCATATCATATGTAAATACATACAGAATGGGTATATATCTTTCCTTCTCATTTGGGGGCCTTGGCATGTTGCTAGATGTCAACCTTGGTCATTAAAATCGAACGACCATCTGATCAGATGATAATTTATGTTCAATTAAATTATCACGATTCACTTCATGTCCAACTTGAGGGGAACCCAAAAGGTCACACACAACAAAGTCGAAATCAATGGTTAACAGTGCACATTACAAATTTAACATCATATACGATTGCTGTAGGAATTGTTCATAAATGGTTCAATGTGTTTAATTATTGAACAGATCATTTATGAGGTTTCATAGTGGCTTAGGGATTGGTGAATGACGATAAGGGCACTTTGGGAATTGGAATAAATAAATAAATAAAACGTGAATAGTAACATGAATAGTAACGTTAATAGTATTTTTTTTTTATTTTTTTTTGAATTCCAATTCAGCCCAAACTCTTATTAGGGTTTTATAATCTCATTAAACCACTAAATTAAGATCCAATGGCTAAGATTAAATTAGCTTTTATCCCACATCAGATTCTTAATTAATTTTGTTGTCTTTGGAGCACCTATATAAACCCAAAGAATTCTTTACAAATTTTTGCACCAAACCTTTCATATCTTGGGTTTATATAAGTGAGCAACTCTAAAGTTTAAGAGTAAGCCACTAATTTTGAGGATCCTTAAGTCTAATTGACTAGAGGAACCTCGAGTTAAAAGTTTTGAGGTATTTGCCTAGGCTAGCACCAAGGGCAAAATACCTGTGCACTCAAGGCGTAGTCTTGCCGTTGAGTTTTGGCATTGGTCTGTGCACCTTTGGAAGCCACACACTTGGGTGGCTCTTTGGAATATGGAAGAGCTTGCTGAGTTCGAGAAAAGCTTGTAGATTGGCGGGAGGACTGTAGGAGTCTTCGGTTCAAGTAAGTCTTTTTTCTTTCTTTATTTTAATTAGAGTTTCATATGATAGTTAGCATGTTTAGGTTTATGGTATTTGCATGTTTTATGAGTTTTTATGCTTAGAATATATAGTAACATGCTTAGGCTTGTAGAATAATAAAAACAAATTGGTCTTAGGCAAAGGGATAGCGGTATCATAATTTCTTCTTGATTTTCCGCTGCCCACTCGCGACCGCTTCCCAACATTTAATGTAAATAAAAATACATATATTACAATAATTATATTAATTAATTATTTAGATATTTAAATGTTAAATATTTGAATAGTTAAATAATATCCATATTACATAAATGTTATGCAATATGTTTAATTATTATTTGTACATGTGGCATGCTTTAATTAAACTTTAGGTGTGCAAATATGATTTGTTAACATAAAGTTTAAGTATATTTAATTGAATTAAATTGTCAAAAATGACCAAAATGCCCCATTGAGTCAGTCATCATGTTTTTAAATTGGAAATTGTTTTTTTCTTCATAATTAATTCCTCCATGGCCGAAAGTTTGCTCCTCCAAAAACACTCTCAAATTTATTTGATGATTCAACAAAGAAAAGGAAGAAAATCAAGAAAAAAAGGCTTTAGGAAATTGGAGAATTAGAGGTAATACTCAATATCCCTAAGCTTGAAAGCATGTTTCTTATTCTTGATCTTCTAGACAGACTCTAGGGTTTCTTATTTTCTTGTGAATTTAGGTGTTTTATATTTTGGGTGTTTTAGATTTGGAGGATGGAATTGGAAGCATATTGCATGTGTGAAGTTATTTTGAATAATATTATTGTAATATTGGTTCAATTTGATCATTTGATGATATGTTACCATTCTAGAGTGTTATGACCACTCTTGTAATCCCTAGAATTAGTCTTGGGTAATTCATTGGTGGTGACTTGAATTGGTGTTTTGATTAATATGATTAATATTGCAAAAGTTGGATTAAATAATGAAAAATTGATTATTTTTGTTGCAAAATCAGATCTAAAACAACTGGCTTGATTGTGATGAAACTAATTTTATTTTAATGTATTGGATGTGTTTTGGGTGTTGGAACAATTTCCGGAAATTATTTCAAAGTTGAAATAAGAGAAAACGGCGAAAAACGGCGTTACCGGGTGACTTTTGAGCCAACCGGGTGACGGCAGCCCAAACAGTGAATTTTTCACTGTTCGAGCAGTCCATGAACTGCCCTAATACTATTGGGGCTGACCTGGGCAGCCCTCATGTGTATTGGGTGGTCGGTTCGGTAAAAAATGTGTTTTATGTCATTTTACGGATAAATATTTTCGTAAAAGTTTCGCGACGTTTCTTAACTATTTATGTCGTTATTTGATATCAAATAAATATGTTTAGGTGAAATATGAATGAATTATTCATATTGGATATTGAATAATTCTTTCGATAATTTAAAAAATTTTAAAATTACGATTTCGCCCGAACCGTGAGCTTCCGCTGCGCCCGCGCCAAAACCCCAATAAAAATGGTATCAGAGCAGGTCTGATCCTTCATCCATTACATTTGTCATGCTTGATATATGATATATAATCCAACTCTGATGTTTGCACATGCATGTAATTTATTCTTGACTTTTCGGTTCTACGCTAACAGGAAACGTAACGGAAATTTAATGGTTAAGTTAAGTTATGTTTTCTAAGGTAGAATTGAATTGTTTAGAAATTTTTCTAGATTCTATTCTACATTTGATGTAGAGCAAAACTTTCTTGAGGAATATCCCCGCTTAAATAAGGCAGTAAAGTGACATGTATTGGATGCATGTTTCTTGGTCGGTCTTGTCAATACGGTTTATGGGTATCTTTCCATGGCTGCATCCGAGAAAGTGTCAAAGCAGTGAGGGTGTAGTTGAAAGAATTTTATCGATGCCGGATGTAGATTTGATACTAGACAAATTAAAGTGAAAGTGGAAATCCTGAACATGCCAAAGCTGTCAGGACTACATCGGTAGCTTGAGTTTGTCAATGGCAAGTAAAGCCTTGATACGCCTCATTGTGAACGTGACAAAGCTGTCATAACGAGAAACGGTCAGGACTAAAATTCGGAGTCACAGTGAGTGTGATTTACAATGAGTTGTCTACCTAATGAATATATGTAGGCGAGATCGTGCCAAAGCTGTGAGTCGAAATATATTCATGGGGTCTTTTTCTCACTATGAAATTCGATTTAATTATTGAATTCCCATTTTCCATTGGGGATTACGGTATTACGTAAAGTAGTGGGAGACATTGCTGGGTTAAAAATCCATAACTAAAGTTGTGTGTAATTTTATGGAAATTGCTGCTTTTGTTTTCCTTTTTTCTATATTGTTGCTAGAATTTATACTTCTAATCCACTGCATGCATATTATTTGAATATGTTTTCTGACTTCTCTTATGGTTGCGAATTTCTAGAATGGATTCTAGAATGTAACTAGACTTGGATATTGTTAGATTAGTTTAAACCATCGGGAACTGTTGTTCCGATTTTCTTGAAAATCAAAATGGTTAGTGACTTAGCTTATAAGTCACGATATGTAATCTAAATAGATATCTGTTTTAAGATATAATTATCTAGAGAGAATAGTTTCTTGTGCAGTAAGAATTGACACGAATCAGTTCATGTCTCAATATTCTTGACTGGCATTAAGAAAACTCCATTAGGTATTTGTTTATCTTATAATGATATTTCTTGGCTTTAATGACTTTTAGAAGGCACGTGTTTGACACAGTTTGCTAATCAATTACTTGCAATTGTTGTGAATAATTAAAGGCAAATTATAGAGCTTAAGAAATGAGATGTGTATAGTTGTATATAGATAATATCGATTCTCACAATACGACAACTATAAGTATTGGATACCAGATCTCTCATCTGGTTATGTAAAATATTGTTTAATAACTATTTTTGATATTTGATATTAGAACTTTGGACTATTGGATAGTTACTTGTTCTTTATAAATAATTGTTACATATTTTAATATGACTAGTAGTGTCATTGATGAAGAAGATAAACATTAAGAAATATATTCGGTTAACTAAATAATTTAGGACAGTGCTTTATGAGATTTTATCATATAAGAGTTAGATGCTTATTCCGTGTGGTAAATGATGGTCTGATATGAGATCACACCATATATCCTTATCCATTTAATGAATATTGTATTCAGGATGTGATTAAATTTTATTTAACAAATGATTGTCATTAGACCACAGATTTATTAAACTAATACTTTGGAAGTATGTAGTTTAATGAATTAGAAATTGCCTTGGATAGTTTTCTTTACTTCGTAACTTAGTTAATGAATTGTCATGACTTAGTTACGTGTTTTTAAAAGTATATATAGTGAACGTCTTGAATGGTTCGAGAACTTTCAATATGTTTATGATGAAACGCAGATATAATATTTTGAATGGTTCAAAGATATTCTATTTGAAGTGTTGAAAACTATAATTTTAAAATTCATCGTAAGTCTTTGAATTGTTCAAAGATGTTTGATATGATCAAACATATGAATTTATGGTAATTTGTTCGAAAAGTTATTTAATGAATGTGATTCTTACTCAATATTATTCTTCTACGATTCCATCGTGATGGAATTGATTAGTGGGAGAAATCGAATCTTATATGATATGATTCGTCTGATATTGAGAGTTACCGAATTAGTTTTCAATACTCTTGGGGTTATGCTCCAGTAACACTAATACATCTTTTTTAATTAATGTTCCATTAGTTTCTACGGTTACATAAATGATATGTATAAGTAGAAAATTCGAATCTTAAAAAGTTTGAGATTTGAATCTTTCTTTTGTATAATGGTTATATAATTGAAAGTACTTGCGCCTTGGAGGTACAAGTAAAAGTTTATCATTTATTCTATTTAATAGAATATTGTATTCGATTTGATAGAATATCTTTTCTATGATCCCAAGTAATAAAATTGTTTTATTACTTGATAAGTAACATCAGATGTTAATGATTGTAGAAAAGACTTGACTTATTGAAGTCACATGTGAGAGTGATAAATTATAAATGGAACTACGTAATTGACATATAAGTCCAATAGGATGTCAAAATCATTTACAAAGTATTTGATACTTAATGATTTTATTGTTTTCTTTTCGAAGAAAATTATAGTGGGAGTGATATTTGATATTGATTTCGGAAGTTAGCATTAAAAATAGATCTAAGATTGTTCGTAGCTTACTATGATAAAGTTTTGAACTTGATTGAGCTTTCGTTATGAATTGTTCATAAAATATGCAAAATTATTTGCGCAGCAAAAGCAAAGTGAGCTTGTTAAAGGTTTGTCCTTTACAGTATGACAGTGAGAAAAGTTATACCTAGTGATCTATTGTAGATTCTAAGAAAACTTGTCTCAAGTCGCACTAATTGAACAATTAAAGATCTGTTGGTTAATGCTGATATTAAACTATGTATTTTGGCTAAAGAATGCAAAGTGGCGTTCCTGAATGTTTTTTTCGAATGAGAAATATGTTGTGGTTTCTTTGTTTGAAAAGTTCATTCTAGAATGGCCCTAGAGTTTGTATTCTGCTAAGATCACAGTTTGATATATTGGCTTATAGAGCCTATTGTAGACTCATATAAGCTTTCCGAAAATTTCTGTCCTCTAATTTTGATATAGTCATATTGTCTGATTTTATCAAAGCATAGAGAATACATATTTGATAATAGGGTCAGTGGGAGTAAAAAAATTTCTTTCTAGTGTTATATATCTTAACGACATTATCATTATTAATGTAATAATGAAATGTTTGTGAGGTAAAAGGTTTACCTAAGTCTTTTTTTCTCTGTGAAAGCAGTGAGAGTAGTCTGTTATATTTGCAATAAAGTTTTATATATGATATAAAACTAAGAGACTTGTGAGAAACTCCCATTAATCGTGCATTAGATATGATCTAAAAAAGGACACAGCAAGACTATCTGTATGACAGTTAGTATAACTGTTTGACAGTTAATGTGTCTCTTGTATATAATATTAATCTTTTGTAAATGATGATTCCTTTGTCGAAAGAGAAATTGATTAGAATGTCTAATCAATCTTATGCATTATAGGATGATGGCATAATGAATACTATATTATGTGCGATTAAAGATATAAATTTAATCGTAATTGTTACGAATTATTTTGATACCCTGTAGACCATAGGATGTGTCTTGAAACATGTTCTTCATTATCTTGAAGATATTAAGAACGAGTTTCTTATTCATGGAGATATAGTCCGCAACCATTAGGATCAAATTAGTTTTGAGTTTAATTATGACATTAGATGGTCTATGTCATATAGAGTCAAAAAAGATACAGTGGGAGTGTCACGGATGACTCTACTAAGTTAGTAGAATTAGTTGCAACTTATGAAGTATTGACTTATGAAGTTTGATGAGTGGTATTTATATCACTTATTCCCACTCATTTGACCTAATATTTCGTATAGTTTCTCTGGTTTGATGAACGTTTTGATGTGTTTTAGTTTATTTTGCAGATAAAATAATATTGGGACTTAATGAAATCATTTAGGATGAAATGTGGGTCAATTAAGGGCAATTATTGGATTTGATATATTAATTTTGGATATTGGAAACTTGAAAGGGCGTTTTGACGAAGTGCAGTTTTGGAAATTCCAGTTTTGCGCATCTGTCGTAATTGGGCATAACCTTTTACTCTAATATCGGATTGAGCTGATTCAAGTTCCAGATTAAAGAAGACTCAAAGATCTACAACTTTGAAAGAGAAAATATTTTCGAATTCTGATGATTTCATGACCGAAATTGATGAACCATCCAGAAGTGTGTGGAGTGTAATTATTAAAAGTCATTATCAATCATTTTCAAAGCAAAATATTAATTAATTAATAATTAATAAAAATTATCAAATCAACACCAAACAAGATAAGCAATTAGTGGAGCAATTATGGATTTGGTGGAGTAATTAGTGGAGAAATTAATAATGGATTTGGTGGAAAATTTGATGGATGATTTGATGGTGGCAAAATTTTGCCTATAAATACCAAGCCATTTCATTTGTAAAATTCATACTTTCTTCTTTGAAATTCTTAATGAATAAATAAGAAGATTGTATCTAGTTTGTTTATTTTTAGTTTTCAGTAATTAATTTTCAGTTTCGCACTTTCTTTTCTTTACTTTTCAGTTTTTACTTTCCGCAATTTACTTTTACGCACAATACTTTTCTTTCTTTAATTTTTCAGTTTTTACTTTTCAGTAATGAGGAGGTAACTTCCCCAGCTAGGGTGAAAGGTAATTCTTTTACTATTGCTATTTAGATTAATCTCCCTTAAATATAATATATTCACTATTTAAAATATTGACTTAAAAAGGATACCGCCAGATTGGTCGGTTGGTAATTCATTTTAATCTGATTTAAACCTGACTAATAAAGGATACCGCCAGATTGGTCGGTTGGTAATTTAATTTTGGTTCCGTCTTTATGGCTGGTTGGACTTAATTTGACTTAATCAGGATACCGCCTATATGGTCGGTTGGTATTATTATCACAAGTATATATATTATTTTATGGGAGATATCTAAATTAGTAGTAGTAAAAGTAATTCCTTTTACCTTAGCATTTTATTTTATTTTACTTTTCAGTTTTTACTTTATGTCTTTTACTTTTCAGTATTTTTACTTTATGTCTTTTACTTTTAAGTTGTTACTAGCCCTAGTTATGTGTTAGTTATCTGGGGTTGTGATGAATTCTAATATCACCGGTTTATAAGGGGTTATTTTATAGTTTGGGTAATTTAAAGGTTTACTTATTAAATCTTAAGCTTAATGCTTCTTGTTGTCTGATCACCAATAAGATTGATGTGGTAAATCTAAAATGAACTAGACATAGGGATTTTAGGTTTCAGCCTTAGATTTAATAGTCCACGATCTTCCTTGAGGATAGATAACCCTTTAATAGATTTCCTTACAGGATAGGAATATACCTGTCGGGCGGGGGTAGCCATAATTGGAACTTAACCTTAATGAATCCAGATAATTTGGTTGACATAGACATATGGTTCAATTGGGTTAAACTGGGTATTTGCGTCTGACCATCGACATAGGCTTTTGCATAATTTAGTGTTCCAGGTTAGTAAACTAATTTATTACACAAACATAAAATAACCACTTCATCTTTTAAAAGATATTAGAAGGATTCACGACCCTAGATCTTTGTGTCTTTTGTTATTTTCCTTAGTATTTTCTTTTGTCTTTTATTTATTTATTTATTTATTTTGTAAAACCACTTTCAACCAATCAAACAATCATTCTCTTCTCCATTTAATTAGATATTTGTAAATAAATAGATTCAACAATTAATAACAACAGTAGGAATTAAGTCCTCGTGGGATCGATATTTTTATACTACTTGAACGATACGTGCGCTTGCGTTATACGTGTGTGTTTACGCCGGTCAAGTTTTTGGCGCCGTTGCCGGGGACTTATATTTCTTGAGTTGTTAATTTTGAAACTATCTAATTTACTTGTATCTAATTTTCTTTATCTTTATCTGTAATTTTTATTTCTTTATTGTATTTTCAGGTGATTTAAAAATGGAACACTACTGGGAGATTGAAAGATTACGAGCTTTACAAGAAGATACACCCCACATCTGGGAGCAACAGTCCGGTTTTCTGAGGCCTGTTGTCCTGCCCAACAATTATCACTGGATGCCAGAACCATCATACTTTCCATCTTATCCACCATCCACCTACTATCCTCAACAAAAACCAGAACCATCAGAGGAAGAACAATTGATTGATATGCTCAAAAAATTTTCCAAGAAACGAGACGAAAAGTTGGATACAATGCTTGAAACAAGCCTGAAACAACTTGAAAGTATTCAGAGACAATCAGAATTCATTCAGAGGATGACAGATCAAATGAGACAATTAAAAGAAAACCAGAACTACATACCTCAAGAACCAGTTTCAGATGACACTGATGAAGCCTTCAAGTACCCAGAAATCCACAAAGACACTTCAACAGAGGAGGAGGCTGAGCAGTATCAACAACCAGAGGTATCAGTTCAGGAACCCGAACCGGTAAAGTCTCAATTTGACTTTTATTATTCAGATTCTGACGAGGATGAAGCTGATCTATTTGTACCAACTGCACCAACAACGGAGGATCAAACATTTAATCCTCAAAATGAAGATCTTGGAGCATGCTTTACCATGATGTTTGATGAAGATCTACCTGAACCATCCATTCCAGTCGTATCAGAGGATGAAAACCTAATGTCAGAAACATCTTTACATCCTCAGGCAGATACTTATGGAGCATGTATTTCAAAGATGACAGATGAAGAGCTGAATACAAAAATTTTACAATTCATCTGTGAAGAAAAGGTGGAGAAAGAAGCAGAGCAAATGGAGGAGCAAATGTCTGACCTTAATAAAGATCCAGAGCATTCAGGAGAAACATCGCTGTTTTGGGGAGTAGAAATCAAAGATATCACCCAGAAGCTTGACATAATGGAACTTCCATTCCAAGTCAAGCACCATATAAGACCTCCTGATTTTCTTTCTTTCTTTGCAGGAACCACTGGAACAACAAGGAGCAAAAAGGTGGCACGAGCACTGAATGGGACAAAACTCTTTTTGCCACCTTACCGTTGGAAGAGACCCTTCAAAAGCAACGCTCACGGGATTGTTTTTGATCGGACATCTAAAATGACATTGAAACCTCCTTAACAGATGAATTTCAGTCTCGTCTGGCTGAAGACGAAAAATTTAGCGCTAGCAGGGAGGCAACCCATGCAATTTTTTGTAATATTTGTTTTCATATTTTGTGTGAACTTTTTAATTTTGTGTGTTATTTTTGTAGGGAAAGGCACAAATGAAGCATTTTAAGACAGAAGGAATTGTGTTTCGCAATCAAAGAAGAGAAACAATTCATTAGATGGCTGAGTAAGGAATGAAATCTTGAGACACATCCTAATGAATTTATACTGAGCGAGTGGCGTATTGCGTACACAATTCTGTTGCCTTAATTATTTCTTTGATTCGCTTTTCTATTGTAATTATCTTTATTTTCGTAGACAGGATCCAGACTTTTTGACCTTTCACGATTTCATTTTTGTTTAGCTAACAATCATCCTTTGGAAGATATTAGTGCTATTATTACTCACCCTTTTCAGGTACTATAATTTAGCCCGTCATTGCACTTTTGAAGGCATCCAGAGTTGAGAAAGAAATACATAAAAAAAAATGGAAGCCACTTCAAAAAGACGAGTTGAAAACATTTGTGTGTTTTGCGGTAGTACTGTTGGTACTAAACCACAATACATAGAAGCAGCACAGGAATTGGGTCGAGTCTTAGCAGCAAGGAATATGCACTTAATATATGGCGGAGGCAATCTCGGACTTATGGGGATCGTTTCAAAGGCTGTACAGGAAGGAGGCAGTAACGTTTTGGGAATCATACCAAAACCCTTGGCAGAGGCAAATCTTATTGGATCATCAAACGGCGAGGAACTAATCGTGCCAGGTATGTCTGAACGACTAGTAGAAATGATTAACCGTGCTGATGCTTTTATCGCTTTGCCAGGTGGCTTGGGTACGTTGGAGGAAATTTTTATAGTGCTATCTTGGGCGAACCTGAATATACACCAGAAACCGCTTGGACTGCTCAACGTTGATGGATTTTATGATTTTCTTTGTGTGTTTCTTGATGATGCTCGGAGAAATGGGTTCGTGTCGAAACCTATGAAAGAACTTCTCTTTACTGCCAGAACTGCTCCGGATCTAATTGACCAACTCGTAGCTTATGAACCACAAGTTGACCCTCTCCTTTCAAAGATAAAATGGTCCGAGGACGATCGTGGTAAGAGGCGTCGAATTAATCTGGATCTTAACCTTTAATTTCCTGAAGATTTCAGCTAACCAGGTACGACCTTCTTAACTCTCCTTTTACTGTTTAAGACATTGGGGACAATGTCTCATTTAGGTTTGGGGAGGGAATTAGTTGATTAGTACCTTGTTTTTAGTTTGTGTGTTGTTTTTATTTTTAGTCCAAAATTTTTCGAAAAATACAAAAAAAATTGAAAATTTTTCAAAAATTACAAAAATATTTGTGTTGTTAATTTGACCAAAAAGGTGAAATTGGTAAAAGATAGCTGAGTAAGGAGTTTCCACTCCTGAGACGTATCTCAAACCTAATTCGAAACAAGTTAATTTTTGTTTATTTCATTTTGAATTATTTAATTTGTAAATGCTCCTTAAAACGGACTAAAAGGAATCTTCATATGCTCAATTGATAAATATTATCAACATATATAGTAACATACAGACATTAGCTAAATTGAAAAGTTTGTAATATTCAGTGCTCTAGTTTAATTGGAGGAAGCATCTCAAAAAGCAATAAAAAAAAAATTCTGATTTACAAAAATAAAGTATCTAAGATCCGGGTTATTAAGTCTGTAAGGGTGATTTAACATCTAGTGCCCTAAAACCAACTGGTTTGGGAGTCACTGGCTCAAAGCTCGCTACATGGATCAAAGATGCTACAAAAAAATATATTTATATCTGAAGTCTGAGTAATTAAGTTCGTAGGGGTGTCTTAACACCTGGTGCCCTAAAGCCAACTGGTTTGGGAGCCACCGACCCAACACTCACTACATAGATGGAAGATATTGTATATAAATAAAAAATAGAGAAAAATCAAAGAAAAAATCAGAAAATGAGAAAAATTATTCCATTGCTATAAAAAAGGTGTGAAATCTGATAGAACTTTAGGACAAAAATATTACTCTCTTATCAACTGCACTTATGACTGTTGTGGGCAAAAATGAGTTGATTAATATTTTGTTGGATGTGTATATGGAGAATGGTAAAAACAATCGGAGAATTTACTTATTCAGTAATTTAAAATAAAACAAAACAATTAGTAACTTGGAGTAGAAGTTTCACCTGATTAGTCACTAACATCTTTATTCTCTTTTCGCTTGTCTTTTTGCTTTTGTGTGCATTAGTTTTAACTAACTTTTTACTTTTGTAAAAATGTTTGTGGGTATCATTGCTGTAAGCCCTCACGAGACTACAACTCATCCACTAGGGACACCTAGGGGTTTAAAGGCTTGTTGCATACGCTAAATGCAATCGTGATCCCTACGAAAGTGGCTTAGTTAATTTTATTTTCATGTTATTTTATTTTATGTTTTGCTCGAGGACTAGCAAAATGTTAGGTTTGGGGGTGTGATGAGTGGTATTTATATCACTTATTCCCACTCATTTGACCTAATATTTCGTATAGTTTCTCTGGTTTGATGAACGTTTTGATGTGTTTTAGTTTATTTTGCAGATAAAATAATATTGGGACTTAATGAAATCATTTAGGATGAAATGTGGGTCAATTAAGGGCAATTATTGGATTTGATATATTAATTTTGGATATTGGAAACTTGAAAGGGCGTTTTGACGAAGTGCAGTTTTGGAAATTCCAGTTTTGCGCATCTGTCGTAATTTGGGCATAACCTTTTACTCTAATATCGGATTGAGCTGATTCAAGTTCCAGATTAAAGAAGACTCAAAGATCTACAACTTTGAAAGAGAAAATATTTTCGAATTCTGATGATTTCATGACCGAAATTGATGAACCATCCAGAAGTGTGTGGAGTGTAATTATTAAAAGTCATTATCAATCATTTTCAAAGCAAAATATTAATTAATTAATAATTAATAAAAATTATCAAATCAACCCAAACAAGATAAGCAATTAGTGGAGCAATTATGGATTTGGTGGAGTAATTAGTGGAGAAATTAATAATGGATTTGGTGGAGAATTTGATGGATGATTTGATGGTGGCAAAATTTTGCCTATAAATACCAAGCCATTTCATTTGTAAAATTCATACTTTCTTCTTTGAAATTCTTAATGAATAAATAAGAAGATTGTATCTAGTTTGTTTATTTTTAGTTTTCAGTAATTAATTTTCAGTTTCGCACTTTCTTTTCTTTACTTTTCAGTTTTACTTTCCGCAATTTACTTTTACGCACAATACTTTTCTTTCTTTAATTTTTCAGTTTTACTTTTCAGTAATGAGGAGGTAACTTCCCCAGCTAGGGTGAAAGGTAATTCTTTTACTATTGCTATTTAGATTAATCTCCCTTAAATATAATATATTCACTATTTAAAATATTGACTTAAAAAGGATACCGCCAGATTGGTCGGTTGGTAATTCATTTTAATCTGATTTAAACCTGACTAATAAAGGATACCGCCAGATTGGTCGGTTGGTAATTTAATTTTGGTTCCGCCTTTATGGCTGGTTGGACTTAATTTGACTTAATCAGGATACCGCCTATATGGTCGGTTGGTATTATTATCACAAGTATATATATTATTTTATGGGAGATATCTAAATTAGTAGTAGTAAAAGTAATTCCTTTTACCTTAGCATTTTATTTTATTTTACTTTTCAGTTTTACTTTATGTCTTTTACTTTTCAGTATTTTTACTTTATGTCTTTTACTTTTAAGTTGTTACTAGCCCTAGTTATGTGTTAGTTATCTGGGGTTGTGATGAATTCTAATATCACCGGTTTATAAGGGGTTATTTTATAGTTTGGGTAATTTAAAGGTTTACTTATTAAATCTTAAGCTTAATGCTTCTTGTTGTCTGATCACCAATAAGATTGATGTGGTAAATCTAAAATGAACTAGACATAGGGATTTTAGGTTTCAGCCTTAGATTTAATAGTCCACGATCTTCCTTGAGGATAGATAACCCTTTAATAGATTTCCTTACAGGATAGGATATACCTGTCGGGCGGGGGTAGCCATAATTGGAACTTAACCTTAATGAATCCAGATAATTTGGTTGACATAGACATATGGTTCAATTGGGTTAAACTGGGTATTTGCGTCTGACCATCGACATAGGCTTTTGCATAATTTAGTGTTCCAGGTTAGTAAACTAATTTATTACACAAACATAAAATAACCACTTCATCTTTTAAAAGATATTAGAAGGATTCACGACCCTAGATCTTTGTGTCTTTTGTTATTTTCCTTAGTATTTTCTTTTGTCTTTTATTTATTTATTTATTTTGTAAAACCACTTTCAACCAATCAAACAATCATTCTCTTCTCCATTTAATTAGATATTTGTAAATAAATAGATTCAACAATTAATAACAACAGTAGGAATTAAGTCCTCGTGGGATCGATATTTTTATACTACTTGAACGATACGTGCGCTTGCGTTATACGTGTGTGTGTTTACGCCGGTCAAAGTTGTATAGTGGCCTTATAGATTACAAGTTTGGATATTAGTATTGTGTTTGCAGTTGTCTACATAATATTTTGGATTTGATATCTAAATACATAGACAACTTTATAGTTATATCACAATATTGATATCGCATCTAAGTTATATTGATGTAGAACTTGGGTTCTACAAAATAAGAATGATGATGGTTAAGGGAAACAATTGTGTTTGTTGGACAAACTTAATTTCTTATAGTGGGCTTACTTGTTGTTGCCTACCTTTGAGTTCTAGGTGAGCTCTTGAGGACCATGAGTATGTGATACACATTTAGTTGTGTATATGATACCGTGGATTGGAACTAGAGCAAGTGGGAGAAATTGTTAGGGTTGGTGCTCGAAGTGCCAATCCGGATTGTATTTATGTCTGATTCATGAATGCGAACAATTCATTTTTCCATAATGTTACTTATTTAATGGTAGCACCTTTTGTCTTTTATATACATATTCGTTCTAATTACGATTAGATATCTAATTATGATTAGATTAAAACTAAATCTGATTTAGTGATACATGTATATTAGACAAAGACCCTAGGATTTACAATGTAGTGCGCAGTTACAACGTAGTTTGTAATTGACATTGGGAAGCGTCACTATAAGTTGTATTTCCTTAAATAAAGTTCCTGGCCAATATTTACTAACACGAGTCGGTTAGTAAAATCCGCTGAGACCAGTACATGTCGTATATCGTGACTTGGTCCGACGGTTTATCCCAATGAACTATGAGTCTCGGGAGACTCATATAGACATGTAGGTGTTTATTTATAAACACTGAACGACTCACTAAAGATTTCCTAATAGATGGTACACTAATATCAATAGGAATCTTCTTGAGTTGAGCGAGCATAGTGGTCCTTTGACTTGAGATACCACAGTGGATATATGAGTTATCCTCCACACTTTGATGGTAGTCATGTCACCGATCTATTCGTTGGGTATGGACTAATGCTCATGATATCCAGTGCGTATCAAGATAGAATCCGTCAGTCCTGTGTACATGGCATATGTTTATTACACATGTTTGCGATCTAGTAAATTCATGGTTGTGATATAACTTCAAAAACAAGTTCTGAGTGTTATTTAGAGATCGTAAATTTGAAAGTCGACTATATTATACCATACGGATTTGACGTTCTTATCAATATCCCAGGTATAATATGGATAGCCTGTGATGGAGGGATTATACGTATGCAATGACCTCGACTTGAATAGTTTAGCGAGATTATCCGTGGTCATCATAATTCATGAGTGGGTGAATTATAGACACGAAATTGGATTTCATGTCGGATAAACCTAAACTTAGAGAGTCTCACAATATGAAGTGTACTTGTTGATCACTTGGGCAACACGTTATGAATAATACACATTATTTATAATACTTCATCGGATTAAATGAGTTAATTCGAATCGTTTAATCGGTTAAATGAAAAAACATGCTTTAGGGGATTTTGGTCAATCGTAATTATTGTGTATTTGTATTTGATATATAATTTGATTAGATACACATTAATCAATTGTCAAATAAGATTTTGACATATGCCATTAATTTATGTATTTGTTATTTAATGTAAATAAAAAATACATATATTATAATAATTATATTAATTAATTATTTAGATATTTAAATGATAAATATTTGAATATTTAAATAATATTCATATTACATAAATGTTATGCAATATGTTTAATTATTATTTGTACATGGGGCATGCTTTAATTAAACTTTAGGTGTGTAAATATGATTTTTTAACATAAAGTTTAAGTATATTTAATTGAATTAAATTGTCAAAAATGACCAAAATGCCCCATTGAGTCGGTCATCATGTTTTTAAATTGGAAATTGTTTTTTTCTTCATAATTAATTCCTCCATGGCCGAAAGTTTGCTCCTCAAAAAACACTCTCAAATATATTTGATGATTCAAAAAAGAAAATCAAGAAAAAAAGGCTTTAGGAAATTGGAGAATTAGAGGTAATACTCAATATCCCTAAGCTTGAAAGCATGTTTCTTGTTCTTGATCTTCTAGGTAGACTCTAGGGTTTCTTATTTTCTTGTGAATTTGGGTGTTTTGGATTTGGAGGATGGAATTGGAAGCGTATTGCATATGTGAAGTTGTTTTAAATAATATTATTGTAATATTGGTTCAATTTGATCATTTGATGATATGTTGCCATTCTATAGTGTTATGACCACTCTTGTAATGCCTATAAATATTCTTGGGTAATTCATTGGTGGTGACTTGAATTGGTGTTTTGATTAATATGATTAATATTGAAAAACTTGGATTAAAGCATGAAAAATTGATTATATTTGTTGCAAAATCAGATCTGGAAAAACTGGGTTGATTGTGATGAAAATGATGTCATTTGAATGTATTGGATGTGTTTTGGGTGTTGGAACAATTGCCGGAAATTATTTCGGAGTTGAAATAAGCGAAAACGGAGAAAAACGGCGTTACCGGGTGACTTTTGAGCCAACCGGGTGACAGCAGCCCAAATAGTGAATTTGTCACTGTTGGGGCAGCCCATGAACTGCCCTAATACTATTGGGGCTGACATGGGCAGCCCTCGTGTGTATTGGGTTGTCAGTTCGATCAAATACGTGTTTTATGCCATTTTACGGATAAACATTTTCGTAAAAGTTTCGCGACGTTTCTTAACTATTTATGTCGTTATTTGATATCGAATAAATATGTTTAGGTAAAATATGAATGAATTTTTCATATTGGATATTGAATAAGTCATTCGGTAATTTAAAAAGTTTTAAAATTACGATTTCGCCCAAACCGCGAGCTTCCGCTGCGCCCGCGCAAAAACCCCAACAGTAACACTCCGATAATCCTGACAACTACTAAGTTATGAATTGAATAATACATGATGTAAATCATGTTCAAGCATCTGCGTGCTCATGAAATGACTTTTGGGACATTCAGCAAATTCCTTGCAGTTTCTATGCGAAATTTAGCTTACGTTCTATTTCGAATAACCCTTAGTATTTAAGGCATAAACTTTTCATACGATCTCTGACTTTTATGAATTTTATATCTTCGGAATACTAAGACCGAGATCTATAACTTTCATGTTGTACAGTTTTCAAAATTCGAATCAAAACAAGTTAAAAATCGAGGTTTTCATGGCTGCTACAATAATTTCATAATTTTAGCACATGATTCGGGTCTTCAATGTATTTCCTTAACATTGATATATGGGACACGTTATGAACTCTCGCTAGAGAAGGTGGTAATGCAAACAGTATGCTCTATCACCCACCTTGTCAAGTATTTCAAAAGGTCATATGGGTAGCGCGCTTAGTTTTCCATTTTTTCGAACCTTATTACCCATTTCATAGGCGCCACTTTCAAAAATATATGGTCTCATACTTCAAACTTTAGCTTTTTCATTCCTCTATCAGTATAGCTGTTATGCCAGCTTTGAGCTATCTTCATCCTCCTGGATCTTTTGGACTAATCATTTTGTTTCTTGCATTAATTCTGGTCTAATCATATTTTATTTATTTATTTTGGATACCTTGCCTCACCCACTTCGTCCCAATGAATAGGTGATCAACAATTTCTACCATATAGCTCCTCGTATGGTGCCATGCCAATAGTTGTTTGGTCATTGTTATTGTAAGAAAATTTCACTAAAGGTAGATACCACTCTCATTTCCCCGACCAATCCATTACACAAGCCCTTAGTATGTCTTCTAATATTTGTATGACCTTTTCAGACTGTCCATCACTTTCTCGATGAAATGCTATTCCAAACTCTAATTTAGATCCCATGGCCTCGCGAAAACTTTTCTGGAATTTTGAGGTAATCATGGGGTCACGGTCTGACATGATGGAGACAAAAACTCCATGCAGCCTTACTATCTCCTTTACGAACAGGTCTATACTCTCAAAGAGTTTTCCGTTTTAGTGAGTCGGTCCACTATCCCCCAGATGAAATTGTTCCCATTTTCTGACCTTAGTAGTCATGACACGAAATCCATAATTATGTACTCATATTTCCATTGTGGGATCTCCAATGGCTATAATGTCCCAAATGGTCATTGGTGTTCAGCTTTGATCTGCTGACATGTTAAACATTTTGCTACAAATTATGCAATGTGAATTTTCATACTCGGCCACCAGTAATGCAACTTCAGGTCTCGATGCATCTATGTGCCCCCGGGGGCCATAATTTCTTCCTTCACTTCTGGATCGTTTGGAATGTATAACCTTCCCTTATATCTTATTATACAATCATCATCAATCGAAAAGTATGTTTTCTTACATGCCTCTATATTTCACAGTCATTTCAGTAGCTTTCTATCATTCAACAAATTTTTCTTTGTCCTTTCAAACTATACCGACTGGGCATTTATAGTTGTTAACCTATATTATTGTCCTATGGGGATTATTTATAACCTTGTATATCCCTCGATTTTGCTAGTTCTACGACAAGTGGAGCCCGTGCTATCTTTCTACTCAATGCATCCACTACTACATTTGCTTTGTCAGGGTAGTAATTGATCGTGCAATCGTAATCTTTCACCGATTCTAACTATCTCCGTTGTCTCATATTTAGCTCATTTTGAGTGAAGAAATATTTGAGGCTCTTTTAATCCATATAAGTCTCACATTTCTCCCCGTACAAGTAGTGTTTCCATATCATCAGTGCAAATACTATTGATGTAAGTTCCAAATCAGGAGTTGGATAGTTCTTTTTATACTCCTTCATTTGCCTAGATGCATAGGCGATTACCTTGCCATTCATCATTAATACATGTCCCAATCCGCTTTTGGAAGTATCACTGTATACCACAAATCCAACTTGACCGTCTGGTACTGTTCATATCAAGGCAGTCACCAACTGCTCATTCAGCTGTTGAAAGCTCTCTTCACACTTTTCATTCCACAGGAAATCTTGCATTCTTCTTGGTCAGGGCGGTCAAAAGGTAGCTATTTTGGAGAAATCTTTTTCAAATCGTCTATAAATGCCTGCTAGCCCTAGAAACCTTCAGAGTTTCGTATAATTTCTCGCTATTGGCCAACTTATAATCGCCAAATTCTCCGAAAATACATATTGAAAGTTTTTCACCACCATGATATCTTCCACCCCCGCCTTTAACTCATCTTGTATCGCTATTATGCTAGCTAAATACCCGACACACCTATCATTTATCAACTTTTCAGCCTTTATTGCCGATATAATTGGCAGGTTGTCCCTCCACATGTCTCTTTATTATACCAAAATAAGCAATAACGTTTTATTTAATAAACTATCAGCCATAACTATGTACTTACTAGTAGTTCGACAAAATGAACGGAAAGCTTAAAGACCCTAAGCTCCGAAAATGTGATGCTCTATTTGTCACCATTAATATCAACAATAACCCTAGTCAGGGAAACCAATTTAAGAAGCCACTGGTATCCCTCGCGATCCTTCTTCCTAAATCTAATGGTACATTTAACATTTGTATTCACATTTGACTGCAGCCGACAATATCTCATATTTCTTGTTCTAAAAAAAACGTACGATGAGGTATCATTTGGAGTGTCATTATTTATAATTTCCCATATGGTCCTCATGACCCTAGCCTACCCTTCAGTTATCTTGCTAATGATCAAATCCTTTTTTAGGCTTGATCTTATCATATAATATGGCTCTGTAGCCTTTAAAATTGTGTCTAATTTCTCTACATGTTCTCATGGCATTATGGGTGTTCTCCTTTACTGAGCCACCATTACCTGAATTAATTAAAACCTAGGGTCAATTATACTGACAAACTTTCTCAATTCACTATTACTGTTCACATGTGTTAAATCAATTCATCTTCTTCCTTGCTTACAATTCTATGACAAGATTAAAAGCACACAAGTATAATTTCTACTTATTCCATGTCAATCATCAATCACTCATAACAACCAAAGTATTTTGTTTATTATTTGTCGTTCTTATTATTTATATGTTCTTATTTATTGATAGTTATGCCGATCCATGATGCTCATGTGACTTTGTCTTCTAGTTAAGAGAAACGACAAACCCGCTCTGATACCAACTGTAACACCCTGACCTACAACAACCCTACCCAAAGGAGTATAGAGCCGGAACACCACTAACACATCTACATTAACCTCAAATTTTCCAAACGCTTGAGCAAATATATCTACATTATTAGTTCAATAATGGTTCATAGATGAAAAATAACTTTCTTCAAGTCCAAAGGTAAAATTAGTGTGCTACATAAACTGAAGTAACACACTAGATTCTCCAAGACCTAACCACCTCGAGACTCATTACCATAATACCATAAACTTCAAATTAAGAAAGACACGGTTTCTCGTCACATGAGCCACCGTCATGAATCCATCGCACAACCACCAACCTCTGGATCGACATATTCTTCCGACAGGTGATCCCCTGCACCACATGACACAATGAGCCTAAGCCCAGTAAGAAATTTTCATGTATGGATACAATGATGTTCCTTTTAAAAATTCAATTAGTTAAAAACTTTGATTTGAATATAAACCATTACAAATTGATAAACCATTTCCAGTTAAAGCACCCCCGGTCTTGGTATACGCTACATGACAACTAGTCGAGATTTTGATGTTCTACATCAAAACATATTTAACCATTACCATAGATAATATTTTACCATTAACCTTTACCAAAATATTACCATAGGTAATCTCTTCGACACATCCAGATAAGAGAGAGAACAAAAATGGAGAAAATTTCAAGAAGACGAGTCATTAATATATGTGTGTTTTATGGAACTAGTTTTGGAACTAAATCAAAATTTGTTAAGGCTGCAAAAGAATTGGCTAGAGTTATAGCGGAAAGAAATATGCACTTAATATATGGCAGTGGCAATCTTGGATTGATGGGATGTGTTTCAAAGGCCGTACAGGAAGGTGACAATCAAGTTTTGGGGATCATTCCCAAACCTTTGGCAGATGAAAACCTCATCAGAAAAATCAAATGGAGTAGAATACATTGTCTCTGGTATGTCTAAAAGACTTACAGAAATGATTAATCATGATGACACTTTTATTGCTTTACCAGGTGGGCTGGGCACGTTAGAAGAAATATTCACAGTTGCATCATGGGCGAACTTGAACATTCACCGAAAACCCATTGGACTACTCAATGTTGATCACTTTTTTATTTTATTTTCTTTTAGTATTTATTGATGATGCCAAAAGACTCGGGTTCATTTCAAAACCGGTAAAAGACATCGTCCTAACTATAAGAAAAGCCGATAAATTAATTGACCAACTCTTAACTTATGAAACAAAAATCGACCCCATTATTACCAAGTTGACTGGTCTGATAACGATCGTGACAAGAAGCGTAGAGTGGACTTGAATCTTAATCTGTAAAATTTTTTTCCTTTTAAATGCTCTTAGATTCAATTTTCAATTCCACACTAACGAGATGATGTCTTGTAAACTCTACTTCTTCTTATTCATACATTGGGGACAATGTTTCAATTTGGTTAGAGGATAGGATAGTTGACTAGATAGTTTTTGTTTTTATGTTTCATTGTTGTGTTTATATATATATATATATTTGTTTTCTTTTTTGTTGTTGTTTTAAAAAAAATAAAAAATTTAATGTTGTTTTTGCTTTGTTGTTATTTTGTGTGTAAAAAAAAATATTTTGTTTTGATTTTCTTGTGTGTTTTTTAAAAAAATACACACAAACCAACAATAATTTTTTGACTAATCAAGCGGAATTTTTGTTCAGAGATGGCAGTGTAAGGAGTTTTCGCTCCTGAAATGCATCTCAATGTAATTCGTAACAAGTTATTTTTTATTTCTTTCCTTTTGAATCATTTAAATTTATGAATTCTCCATAATATTGATCAAAATTGATCTTCATATGCTCATTTGACATGTATTATCAACATATATGGTAACATATGATCGTGGTTAGTAAGTGAAAATTTAGTAAAATTTAGTTCTCTAGTTTGTTAGAGGTAGCACCTAAAAGCAGTGAAATTGATGTTTTTATTAAAAAAAATAAGAAGAAAGAAACTAACTATACTTTACTTACTAACCGGAAATCTTGCCTTAGAAAGCAGTGATTGTTCGCGTAAAATGGTAGAGTTTGAGTTAGTTTTAAAAAATGATATTAATAATAATCAAGCTTTTACCTAGTAACCAGACATCTTGCTTCAGCAAATAGTGATTGTTCGCGTAAAATGGTAGAGATTGAGTTTGTAAAAAAAAGAATGTGTGTGAATAAGTTTGATTTCATAGCCTCTCTAACTCGAGTGATTAAGTCCATAAGGTGTTTTAACATTTAGTGCCATGCGGCCAATTGGTCTGGGAGTCACTGGCCCAAAGCTCGTTACATAGGTTAAAGAGAAAGTTTAAGGAAATCAGACACTTCTTCTTTTTAATATCTGAGATCCAAGCAACTAAGTCTGTAGGGGTGTATTAACACCTAGTTCCCTAAAGCCAATTTGTTTGGGAGTCACTGGCTCAAAGCTCGCTACAAGGATTGGAGATGTATTATTATTAAAAAAAAAACTATATTTGTATTTATAAATAAACTTTCATTGCCAAAAGGAGTGAACTCTAATATAATTTTAGGGAAAAAAATATTACTCTCTTCTCAACAAGACCTGTGAATATTATGGGTACAATAATTGATTGATACCTAATTTTATGTGTGTATGGAGAAGAGTTAAAAGTATAGGAGAATTTACTTATTTGATAATTTAGAAAAAAATAATTACTGACTCGAATAAGATTTTTTTTAAGGTTTTCGCTTAAATTATTAGGGATTAGTAATAAGCTGGTTGGGGGTGTGATGAACATTAAAAAGTGTACACTTAATAAAAGAGAAACTAATCATTTTACACTTTTAATTTCATTAATCTCTTTAATTTAGCAAATTTGTAATATAATAATTAAATTTATATTTTATATATTTTTATTGTGATATTTATTCTTATGTATGTGAAATAATAGGTTGGATGCATAACTAGAAAAAAAGACGTGACATTTGAATTTTGGAGGCCAGAAACTTGAAAGGGCGTTGTAACTGTGTAAAATTTCGAAAATTCAAACTTTACACAATTTTTCTTAATTTGGCCATAATTTTTTAATAGGATATCAGATTGAAGCGATTTTAGTTCCTGATGAAAGAAGATCAAATATCTACAACTTTACTGTTTACAAGAATTTCTAGTTCAGAGACTTTCAAGGTCGAAATTGGTTAAGACGTCAATGTGTGTTGCATGGAAATTTAATTATTAGAAAATAAAGTAAAAAAAATAAAAAGTTGAAATGTCACAATCCACTTTTAGGTGGATTGTGATAATGTTTGCAAAATTATCAATAAGAAAATAAAAAAAATTTTAAAAAGGGAAAAGAAAAAATAAATTAGTAAAAATTTATTTTTTGTATTTCATTCAAGAAAGTTGTAATTAATAATTGAGAGATAGGCACTTCTACTATAAATAGAGGTGCTTACCTCTCATTTTTCTTCATGTTTCTTTCATATTCTCTCTTGGAGAATTTGGAAGAAGTGTCTTGTGTGTTTTATTCTTCTTGTAATCTTTTTTCTTTCAGTAATAAAATTATGCAAGTTTTTATTCAAATCATTAGTAGCCAATTTAATCCTACTCGGTTAAAGGGTAAAACTCTTAATATGAGAATATAGATTAAAATTACTTATATTATAATATATGAATTGTTATCTAAAGACTAATATTTAATCTGGATTAATTATTGACAAACTTTGTTACCGCCTATGTGGCTAGTTTTGTTTACTTGGCATAATTGAGTACCTAATTGGACTTGTTGTAGACAAATATTATCACCGCCTTTATGGTTGGTTTTATATGTTTTGACATAATTAATTCTTGAAGTAAATTAACTCGGTAATAATGACAACGTATATATATTACAAAAGTAAGATTTCTCTATATTTGAAATATTAAGAGTGGATCTCCTAACCCCAGTATTTTCAATTTATTGTTGCACCCCAATTTAAAAATTGCCCATCACTTGAATCAATTCACTTTCTTTTTAATTGAATTGTTATTTTATTTTACCAAATCTAATTCATGTGGATCGAGCCCGGACTTACTTGGCTATTTTATTACTTCGACACTCTTATACTTGGGAGTAAAGAATCACTTTGTGAGTATGTCAAGCTAAACGTTAAAAGTTATACATACTCCGACTTCCAGGGAGATCTGGATGATAGAAAATCTACATCCGGATACATAATAATTTAAGGGATATTCATTGAAGCCACAAACTCCGAAAAGGGAGTATGGGAAGCTTGACCATGGAGACGTCAGTATTTTTAGTGAGAGTCAAAGGTACCAGCTATTAAGAACCTGATTAAGTCAAATGATTGTTGAGCATAACTAAAGATCTAGAGAAAGAGATTTCCTGAAGAAAAATAATGTTGAGCACAACTAGAGGCCCAAAAATGAGGTAGTTAATAATACTCAGCGAAGATCTTAATGAAACAAGAACAAGATAATACTTCTCAGTAAATAATTTAAGGGATATTCATTGAAGCCACAAACTCTGAAGCAACCTACCAAGCATGACAAGAGGTATAATGTATAAATTAGATATTAAGAACGATGGAGATATCATATGCCTACTAGTCAAGTGATAAATGATCAGTCGGGCAGAGGCCTTCATTGTTAAGTCTAATAGAATCCCCGATGACACAGTATAGTTTCATCAGAATAAGCGTTCACAAACAAATTAGAGTACAGCTCTAGTTACGACTTCTGAATCAAGACATTCTAGATTTAGCATGATCATTGCATTGTCCGGTGGTGTAATGTTAGCACACGGAAAGTCATCGGGAAATAGTATTATACAGTGGATGAGACAAATGAGATGGGCATATAGTCAGTTAGAGCTGGTGGTTTATTAGGAACCCGCAAATCCTGTGGTCTATGATAAGATCCCAAGTTTAAAGAGGATTTGAGGACGAATCCTATTTAAGGGGGGAGAATTTGTAACGATTGGGAATTCTAACTACTGATACACTGTGAGACGAGTGTCACATAATATAAATTATGATTAGAAACATAAACCCTCGTGAGATGACTATCGGTAAATTCTTTCAGAATCCAATATTAGACGTTACGATGTTCCACTACGGACAGCCCATGGTATTTGGGCCGTACCTTTCTCATACGAACTACGATTCTTATGAATTTTATATCATCGGAAAACTGAGATTGAGATCTATAACTTTCGCGTTGAATATTTTTCCAAATTCAAACCAGAAGTAAGCCGAAAATGCAAGTCAAAAATCTGGATGAATAGTGCAGCAGACTTATCTAGAAAAGTCTCCAATTTTCTCTAAATTTCCATATTTTTCTACATCATTCCAAATATCAAACAACCCCTTGTATATAAAGGAGCACTATTCAAGGTTTCTCAAAATTAGGAAAGAATGAAGAAAGAAAAACGTGAATGGAGGAAAGAGAATAGGAAGAAAAGAAAAAGAAAAAAAAAAAGAGAAAAAGAAGAAAAGAAGAAGAAGAAAACAGGCAAGAGGCAAGAGGCAAGAGGAGAGTTTGGCATCCATGGGGGCTTGAGAAATGAAGGAAATCCAAGAGAAAGAAGGTACGAAAACTTTAACCCAAGTTTTGGATATTGGTGTTTTGATTATTTATTGATTGATGATATTGTTGAGTTATAATATTGATGTTTATCTGGGTTTAGTGCTAAGAAAACAATGGTTGTAGGAAATCCCCAAATTTGTTAGATTTTGGAAATGGGAATTAAGTATAGATGATAGGTTGGATATGATTTGGCATTAAGAATAATATTGATTTTATTTTGGAGATTGGTTAAAGTAAATTTCTTGTGTGGAGATATGGTTTAAGTGTTAAGAAGATTAAGTGGAAAACATGATGTTAAGACCATAATTTGGTCTTACATCGCAACACAGAACGCTCTGCGTCGCGACGCGATCTGGGGATTTTCCCAGAAACATTTCTGGTGTGATTCACGTTGCGACGTGAAAGGTTCGTGCGTCGCGACGTGCATGGCAAAAGTTTGGGTACGTTACTAATCGATGCGCATCGCGACGTGCAATGCCATGCGTCTCTATGTGTGGTCAAAATATTGCCTGAATAAATTTCAAAATATCTCAGTTTCGCCCGAACATATTAAAGGCTACCATATAAGTCTCGTATCAACTCGTATATACATATTACATCATGATAAGAATACGATACCCTCAAAATGATAGCCCTTACTTGAATAAACAAACATAGCTTGATTCTGATCTATTAATTCGCAGTCCATTTTCTAATCGAAACCATCGATGATAGATCATCGCAGGAACCACAAGTTTCACCAGCGAAGTGAAGAAAGGCTAACGGAACTCCAAGACTGTGAGTGGACACTTCTATTTTAAATTGACATTTCGTTTTATTATTTTCTTAACATACTCATTTTTACGCTTTAGGGCGTTAGATAATTTTATTACAGATATTTCATAAAAATATATGATCTAAGTTATGTTTGAGAAACAAATGTTTTCAGAATATGAGTTTTATGGTTTTTTGAGGCATGGGAGAAAAACCCACCTCAGTATGTAACTTTATTCAGATATGGAATTGACAGAAAACACATGTGCACATGTAGAGGATTGGGGGGACGGCGATACGTAACGCCCCCAGATTCTAGTTCAGGACTATGGATGACAAATGCCCCTAGATCCTAGTTTCAGAGATTAGAGGGTAGCATAGATCCGCACCCCCAGTTCTAGATCAGTGGGTTGGGGGATGACGATAAGTAACGCCCCAATACCACAGGTTTCAGAGACAATAGTGGCATGCTTTGAAGGACGACAATAAGTAACGCCCCAAAGTCATGGATTTGCACTATTGGCTTTAGTTAGGCGTATGGGGGACGGGGATACGTAACGCCCCCATACGTCATATTTTTCAGAGACAGATTAGTTTTCAGAGATCAGATTTTAGAATACAGTTTTAAGAAAACATACATTTTAGAAATAGTTTTCAGAATAGATTTTTTCAGATATAATTTTACAGAACCAGATTTTTAAAAAGCAGATTTCAGAAAGATATGCCTTATAAAAGAGATTTCAGATAAAGTTTTCAGAAAAGAGTTTTAATATCAAGTTATTTTTGGAAATTTGGTTTTAAAACCAAATGTTTTTATATTAGTATTTCACTTTTCGTCCGCTCACTTAGATCGTACAATGATCTAACCCCCCACTCTCAGTTTCCTTGTTTCACAGGTATTCTTGGAGGATGAGCTCGAGAGGACAGATACTGATGCAATCACTAGGGTTTGGAGTCCATCAGTTCAAGTCAGGAAGAGTGAGAGTCCAGTCAGAGTCAAGTGCAAGTTTTGTATTATTCTTTGATTTTGAGATAGTTATTGTAAAAGTGTTTTTGAGTACAATCATTGATGTTGAGTTTATATGTTATGCTTTTAAACTTGGGCTACGGTCCCATACTTAAGATATTTAAATAAAGAATAGAATATTAGTATTTGTTCATGGTTAGAAAGTCAGAGGCTTATGGGGTTAGTACGGTCTATCCCATGTCGGTAACATCTTCTGAATCAGGGATGTTACAAAGAATCACCAAATTGGACATACTAGTCTGTGAGATGTTCTCCCTCACACACTACACATGTGGCTTTTGTGCTTTTCATAGCCTGCATACTCAAGATCTCAAGGAACTTGTACATCCACTATGTATATGCATTTACAACAGTATTGGGCTTCATCTCATTTATTTTAATTGCTCTTTTGGGTAAACTTTTTTCTATTGGCCATAAAGAGTTATTATTGATCAACTCTTTTAGTAGTGCGCAAGCTTCGTTCTCCTATTTTTCCATAGAGCTCCTCCAGCAGCTGTATCTTCGGTGGTTTTGAGCATCCCAGTGAGCCCATTGTAGAAAGTTTAAACTTGCATCCATTTACCTATCTCATGGTATGGGTACTTCCAAAGCAGGTCTTTGTATCCCATGTCTCATAGAATGACATTGAATGATACTGCGTGAATGACGTGATGTCTTTTTGTATTTTTACTGTGATAGCTATGGGAAATATTTGGCATGGAATTTTGTGGCCAGATCTGCCCAAGTTTTTATTGATCTCGCTAGCAGTGAGTGGAGCCATCATTTAGCCATATCCTTCAGAGAGTATGAAAATACTCAGAGATAAACTGCTTCTTCTATACCCTTATTGCAGTTGAAGATGTTATAGACTTCTAGGAAACTACTTATGTGAGTATTTGGACCATCATTTGAGCCACCTCACACTGTAATGATTGCTGGATCATCTGGATGCAACTACTGATATCACAGGTGTTGGAATGTAGGGGTGGTGGAATGATACATGATATAATACCATCTACCATTAGTATCAGCCTATCACGGATGAGAATTGGTGGTGCCATGCCTAGTTGTTCAGGCTGTTGATCGTTTCTGATGTCTATAGCTTATCTTGAAATAAAAGAAAAATAAGCAGAGAGATAAATAGGAAATGAGGTGGCGTCTAGTTAAACAAATAGAATCTTGTCCCAATACTGATAACGAAAAATAAAATAAGTCATCGGTAATGGTGCCAAAAATATATTCGTGATTTGGGCTGGTAGCCGAATACCCGAAGTGGTTTTTTTCTATTTAGTGGATTTGGGCTGGTAGCCGAATACCCGAAGTGGTTTTTTAGTCGCACGAGTTTTCCACTTCATCATCAAAATAATTTGTGTTGATTTTGTGTTGTTGATTTATTTTTTACTTTAATATTTTGTTTTGATTTATTGCTATTAGAATTAAGGGTGTTTGTTTAAAAACCATTGTAACATTATTTAGAACTTGTCTTAATTATTGTGTTAATTTCGCATAGGGTCAGAACCTTGGATAAATACGAACTTTCAATTGGTATCAGAGCCTGAACTCGATCCTTGACCCTCATAACTATGGAAAAAAGTCAACTCCTAAATTATCCCTAATTCTTTGATGGGACATAATATTTACATTGGAAGGTTCGCATGAGAGCGTTCCTGAAATCCTTAGATGAGAGAGTCTGGATGATAGTAGAGTACATGTGGAAACCTCTCGTGGTTATGATTGATGGGGTCTCTTCTCCTACAGATAAAATCACCTGAACTAAGGATGAATTTGATGCTAGCATTAGGAACAGCAAGGCAATGAATGCCATTCATGGCGCTGTTTGCTCGGCTGAATTTATGAGAATTCCCATGTGTGAAATATCCAAGGATACTTGGGACATCCTTCAGATTGTGATAAGGTCACACTGTCTGTTAAAAATAATAGACTCCAGGATTTTGCTACTAGTTTTGAGGTTGTCAGAATGAAGGATGATGAGACCTTTGATGAATTTTATGCTAAGATTAACGATATCGTTAACTCAAGCTGTAAAGGTGAGACTATTTCTCCTAGTAGGATAGTTAGGAAAATCTTTAGATCCATACCTGACAAGTTCCTACCTAAGATCACCGCCATCGAGGAAAGCAATGACTTAGATCATCTTAGGTTAGAGGACCTCATAGAAAAACTATATGTGTATGAAAAGAAACTTCTTGGTTATAAAAAGCCCAAAACTATAGCGATGAAGATCGCGAAGGAAGTTGCTCATGATCCGTCTGGCAATGATGATTGTGATAATCTCACGGATCATGATTTGGCCATGTTTGCAAAGTGGTTTAAGAAATTTCTTAAACTTAAGAAGGTTATACGTGATAGGGATAAGAGGATATGCCAAGAGAGAGCAAGCATAATATGACAGTCTAGAGAGGATATGGGTAGCAAACCACGTGGTATTCAATGCCATGAGAGTGAAGGGTTGGGCACATTAGATCTGAGTGTCCCACTACCTAAAATCTAAGGGTAAGAAAGCCATGGCAGCCTTGTTTAGTGATTCAAAATGTGGCTATACTTCTGATGAGTCTCCTAACGATAAGAGCAACTTTATGGCCTTTACTACTAGTGTAACTGGTGAGAGAGAGGAAAACATTAATGATGAAGATGCTAGATCAGATTTCTCTCACGATGATTCAGTTGATGAGGATAGTCTTCAGATAGCCTACATTGAACTGTTTAATGAGAGTTTAGCTATCAAGAAGATGAATATAGAGGTCAATAAGAGGCTGGAGGAAGTATAGTTGGATATGAATTTTGCTCAAGCTAAGTTTGAGCAAAGCCTTATGCTGATTGATGACCTTGAGGAGAGGAATAAATGGCTAGTTGGTAGGGTCCAAACTTTAGAAGCTGAACTTGAAGATGCTAAAATCCAGTTGTCTGTATTTTCTAGTGAGAATAAAAAACTAGACCGCATCTTAGGTATTAGTGTTGAGTCTAATTGTGATAAGGCGTCAACGTCTAAAGCTATGCCAATCCCTTCTAAAAATGACTTAAGTAAGAAACATATTGATTGTAGTCATTCTGTATCCCAACCTCAATTTAGAGGTGTGATGGGTAAACCTCGCTCTCATTCAAGGTTTGTGCCTCTATGCCATCACTGTGGCAAGGCAAGACACATTTGGCCTAAGTGATTCATTTTGCACAAATAAAAGGCAAGGCCTTAAGAGTATGTCACCTAGATTTGATTCATCAAATCTAGTTTCTCAAGTTTTTGCACTAACTAAACATACCCAAATAATTAGTGAGAAACTTGCATTGTTGACTAGGAATGCTAGGGTGGAAGAGTTTCCTAAAAAAGTCTGGGTGAGGAAGCAAGATAACTTCCCATCTACTTCTGAATGCCTTGATCCTAAGAGGCATGATGAGAGTGCAATTCGGTGTAACTCTTCTTAGAAGTTGCATTTTTTTTTCTCATTGCATGTGTGTGCGCGTGAGTTTTGTATTTTTACACGACTATTTTTTTATTTTATTTTCACTGCATATGGGGTGTTTGTGTCTTGTTCTTTATTATATGTCCTTTGGTATATAGGATGGAAACCTGGACATAAATTTCATAGCCGATTCCAAATAGATGGTAGTATGATCTGCACTCGGGATACAACTCCACGTACTATTAGATATTGACAAGCCTTGTTTTGTTTTTCCATTTTTTCTGTGTGTGCCAAAAAGAAAAATAAATAAATGAAAAAGAACAAAATTTTTTTGTGGCTTGTTAGAGCATGGAAAATTTGTTGCATGTGATCCTGGTATGTAAGATATAATATATATGGTTATGCATGTCTGATATGCTTTTATTTTTCATGATGCTCTATGTGCATGAGTGTGTGTGATAAAAGTGCTTGCATTTCACATACACGATTTTGTTACTGTCAAGGCTTGATCGCATGTATGAGTTTTTGGACGGGCAGTATAATCTCTATCATACTTTGATCACTCAATAATATTACCTTTGACGAGATGACCTAATATTATCCCATTGTAAAGATAAAAAAAATAAAGATTCAGTTTATATGAGACTCAAATACAAAAGAGGCAATGAGCCAAATTCAAAAGATAAGGGCAAAACCCTTCAATCGAAAAAGTAATTATTTATAAGCTCATTATATTTATGGGGAGAATTTTATGGCATGCAACCAATGTTGCTTATTTTCAGGTCCTAGTGGTGCTAGGTTTGAACATCTATTCTGTGGACTTTGTGTGTCAATAGATGGCATTTCTTTGGCTATGTCTCGCTCATAAAATAAGATCTTAAGCCTTGATTCGTTGTTATACTTTGGTGTTTATGTCATATATATGCGTGTACTATTTAGCAATATCTTAAGTGATGCAGATTATTTCATGTCATAAATAGTTGTATACTGACTGAGTATCATTGTACTTGCTTGAAGTGCTGTTTCAGTCAATTTTGATTGATTTTTATTTTCAACTCATTGTGTGCCTGTGTGCTTCATGTTTTTGCATATATATATATATATATATATATATATATATATATATATATATATATATATATATATATATATATATACCCATTTTCATTTCGTGACAAAAAAGGGGAGAGTTTTTATCTTTTACTTTATATGTTCTTTATAAACTCTATGCTTTTCACGGTATATTGTTATTTGTGGATGTTATAGATAAGAAGATTGTTTCCTGAGGTGGCATCGATTTCAAGAATTTTTAGTTAGGTATTACATCGAGTCATATTATAATAAGTCACTATTTTGGTGGTTGACAGTTCGCTATTTTTCTTTTTAGGTCTTTACTGTAATCTTTGTATTAGATAGTGTTTTATCATGGAATGCCAAAGAGGGAGATTGTTAAGTTCATTTTGTTGGCAAAGTCCGTAACAAAATATGTTCAATTGAGTTGTAATGAGCCTTGAAGATCTCGAAGCAATTGGACAAGTATTTGGACAACATCATACAGAGATATCAGAATAATGTTCATTCTTTTGAATATTCTAGAAGATATAGAGCTCCAATTAACATGAGGTCAGTTACATTGAAAAGTAGACTCGAAAACAATCGTGTAGATATAAAAGAACACATGATTTGGCCAAGAAACGAGAACGTTACAAGCGTTTTAACACTATAAAACCCTTTCATTTACCCTACCTACATAAACAAACATTGAGCCAACTTCACAAGTGTTGAAAACACATTATCTTCAGTCTAAACTCATTCTTAGTTTTCAATTTTCTTGTTCTCACCTTGAAGACTTATTTGCTTTTCTTGTCTTCTTTGTTTGTGGTTAGATTGATCTTTATTAAACTAGCAACACATCAAAACCCAATTTCCTAAGCCTTCAGATTTCTCAAGGAGGAAGATTTACAGTCGAAGTTCTGGCATTCGGAATTGCAGAGGTAATCCACTCAGAGACTTCAGAGGTTCTGAAGAAAACCGTGGGTACGGGCTCAAAGAATTCTTCGAGTTCTTATAGTCTTACAATCCACTCGGTGACCTTGCCACCATAGGTCTTTTACCATCACTGTAAGTTTTTTCTCTATATAGTGGATTTGGGCTGGTTGCCGAGATACCCGGAGAGGTTTTTGTTGGGGCAGTTGTGGAACCCCTAGGGTTGGATCGGTTTCTCGCGGAGTGGAAATGGTACTTACCCGTGGATATCAAGTATGTTTGTAATTTTAAATAATTTAATAAAATACTATATTCCATTACGAGTGTATAGGAAAAAATCGGGGCTGAATCGGTGTTCGGAAACGCAAAAATGGAGAAAAACAAAATTCGACGAGTGAAGCACAGTAGCGCGCGCACTGTGCGCCCAACCACCTTTTTTTTTTAATTTCAAATGTTTTTCCTTCAGCTCACTTTCCAGTAAGCTGAAGGAATTAGGGTCTAAACCCTAATTTCTTCCGGTCTTCCCTAAACACTTCAAAACACCCAAAATTAATTTTTAACAACAAAACCAATATCTACACTTGTTATAGAACAAAATGCAAGTTTTTCAAAAAATCTTATATTTTTACAGAAACATAAATTTATTCTAAATACGCATTTGCATAAATTTTGACTCCAATACACAAAACAAATTAGAATCCCAATAAGAAATATCTCGTGATTAGTTCTAGGTCTCCAAAGGGTGGTCAAGTGATTCTAGAATGGTAGCCAAAGCTCTAAGCTTTAATTTAGAGTTCCAAACTCTAATTTTATGTTTATGTCTAACATAAATATTTTGACCTAATAATAAGCATATTGTGTTTATACTTCCAAAGTATCCTAACACAATTTATTAGTCTTATTGCAACATTAAGTTATGTGATCATACATCCAATACATAAAAGAACAAAACTTAAGAGAAGTTTAAACTTACCTAGAAAGGTTGATGCAAAGATCAAATCTTATTCTCTTTGTTGAAATGGTAGGAGAACCTCTAAGGTTCGTAATCTTCACTCCAAGATCCAATCTTGATTCCAATATTAGCAAGCTTCAATCCAAGATCCAATCTTGATTTCTCTTAGATGAAATGTTGTAGAGACCTCACAAGCTTCTCTAAACACTTCTCTAACTTAGACTAATTTCTCTAAGAATTTGCTTGTACTTAGCTTTCTCAAGCTTTTTCTTTGCTTTGCTTAATTAAAACCTTCCTAAAGCTTGCTATTTATAGCAAAACTTAGGCAATTTTTAATTAATAAAAGTTGTAATCAACTTTTATGTGGGCTTAATCTAATTTGTCCAAATATGTATAATTAGGTGTGAGTAATCTCCATTGTCTACCACTTTGATTTAATACAATTAAATCAAGCCAAGGATTAGTTAAATGTTTGCTACTTTGATTTAATCCAATTAAATCAAGACAAGGATTAGGAAATGGATTAGTTAAATGTTTGCTACTTTGATTTAATCCAATTAAATCAAGCCAAAACCACCTATTATTACTTACTTACAATTATCATAATATCCTCAAATGATAGAGACAATTATGATTTTACAATTAAGCCATTGAGTAATTATTGAATTAATCCAATTGATCCATTTAGGTCAAAGTAAATAATCAATGTTATCCAATAATACATGATTATCTTAGTTGATAATTATAATATAGAATATTATCTTTTATCAAAATTAATCGGCTACCCAAGTGCTCAATGTGTACACTTCATATTGGGACACTCTAAGTTCAGATACATTCATTATATAAGCCTAGCTAATATGTACGCAATTCGGCCACCTCCGAATTCGCGAAGAACGTGAATGACCTTTCTGAACTATACAAGTCGAGGTCATCACATATGTTTAACAATCCATCTGTCGTAGGCTATCCAAGTTGTGCTTAGGAAACATAGAATACACCGTCAAGATTCCGAGGTGCACATCTTATGTCGACATATCCACGATTCTTCATAGCTGATGTGGAGGATCTCACACAAAATCTAGAGGCCAGACAATGAAAGGTTTCTGAGATACATGGCATCAAAGTGTGGAGGATCTCATACAAAGTCAATGCTATTCTATAGTCAAAAGATTACATATGCTACTCGACTCGATGAGATTCCTATTGACGGTGGTGTGTACTTCCATATATTAGGAATCACCTATGAGTCATTCAGTATTTGGTCAAACCAATACCCACACGTCTATACGGGTTTCCAAAACTCAAGGTACATCGGGGTTAAGCCATTGAAACTCCAATTCCAATATACGACATGTTCTAGTCTTCTAGGTTATAGGAATTCGACTGTATTTCAAAACCAACGACTATGAATATACATACTTTAAGAATAATTTACAATAGTAATACTTATCCAAATGTCGGACCACCTAGTTTCCAGTATTATTATAAGACTATTCTAAGGTCGATGTCATTCTTAGCATATCTATAAATCAATCCAATACGCATAATGACAATACCATTAATAATGTATGAAATGAAAATGCAGTTATTTATTAATAAATGATAAAATGTATAATTCGGATTGACACTCCAAGCACCAATTCTAACAAACTCCCACTTGCTTAGTGTCAATCTGGATGGTACCTTAGTCTCATCTCCTCCACATGTTTATCGAATAACTTAGGAGGTAAGGCCTTTATAAGCGGGTCTGTTATGTCGTCTAGTCCTTGAACCTTCAAGACCACTATGTCTTTTCATTCAATTATCTCTCTAGTTACGCGATATTTCCTTTACACGTGTTTAGACTTGGAATGCGCTCTCAGCTCCTTAGCCTGCGTAATGGCTCCGTTATTATCAAAGTACAATGGGATCGAATCCACGATTCTAGGCACAACGCCAAGTTATGTGATAAAATTTCTAATCCATACAGCTTCTTGAGTAGCTTCTGAAGCCGCTATAAATTCCACCTCAGTGATGAAATCAACTGTTGAACCTTGCTTTCTAACCGCACCACCGTTAAGGGTAAATATGTATCATGATGTAGGTTTTCTATCATCTGGATCTCCCTGGAAGTCGGAGTCTGTATAACCCTTAGCTTGTAGCTCATTTTCTCCACATATCAGAAACTTATCCCTAGTACCTTTAAGATATTTCAGGATATATTTCACGGCTGTCCAATGATCATTACCTGGATCAGATTGATATCAACTGGTCACACTGATGCCGAAACTGATGTCAGGTTTAGTATATAACATAACATATATTATGCTTCTAATACAAGAAGCATATGGAAAGTTAGACATCCTAACTCTCTTTTCCTCAGTCTGAGGTGTCATTTTCTTCGAAACATGTATGTCGTATCGAAAAGGTAAATTTACTGCCTTGCAGTTGGTAAAACTGTACCTTTATAATATCTTATCTATGTACGTCGATTGTGACAACCCTATAAGCTTCCTAACTCTATCCTGGTAGAGCCTTATACCTAGTATATAGGAAACTTCACCCATATCTTTCATGGAGAAGTTCTTGCAAAGGTAGGCTTTCCCACTTTGCATCAATCATATATTATTTCCTATGATAAGGATGTCATCTACATACAAGACTAGGAAAAATATCATGCTCCCACTCACTTTTTTATAAACACATGGTTCTTTCTCGTTCTTGATGAATCCAGATAATCTAATTACCTCATCAAAATGACGATTCCAACTTCGGGATGCCTGTTTAAGTCCATAAATAGACTTTTGGAGCTTACAAACCAAGTTTGAAGTCTCACTGGATACGAAACCCTCTGGTTGTTCCATATAGATATCCTCCTCAAGGAATCCATTTAGGAAAGCGGTTTTCACATCCATCGGCCATATCTCATAGTTGTGATATGCATCAATTGCTAAAAGAATCCTAATGGATTTTAGCATGGCTACTGGTGAGAAAGTTTCCTCATAGTCAATCCTAGGACATTGGGTGTAACCTTTCGCTACCGGTCGGGCCTTAAAGGTTTCCACATTTCCATCGAGCCCTCGCTTCCTTTTGTAAACCCATTTACAACCAATAGGTTTAACTCCTTCAGGAAGTTCAACTAAGTCCCAGACTTGATTGTCATGCATCCAATCCATTTCGGATATCATGGCTTCCTGCCATTTTCCCGAATCGATATCCAATATTGCTTCCTTATACATAGTCGGATATGTTTCCTCCAAAAAGAGAACATCAAGGCTCACATCAGATGTTAAAAATAATCTCTCACGGGGCTTTGATATTCTATTCAACTTACGTATAACCTGTGTTATAGATCCTTCACCTATTTAGATCTCTGGTTCCATCTCAGGTTCCTTACTGTTGGGATCAAACTCATCAAGTTCAATATTTCTACAACTCACACTATTTCTCAAAAATTCCTTTTTAAGAAAATGGCAAAGCGAACAACAAATATATTTCGTTGCTCGGAATCATAGAATTGATATCCCAAAGAGTTTTTAGGATATCCAACGAACCTATATTTATACCCTCTGGGTGCTAGTTTATCCCGCTACATGATTCTAACATATGTAGGACTACCCCAAATCTTTAAATGCCTAAGACTTGGATTTCTACCGAACCATATCTGATAGGAGGTCGTAGAAACAACTTTTGATAGAACTCTATTGAGTATGTGGGCAGCAGTAAGTAAAGTGTAACTTCAAAGGTAATAAGGAAGATCTGTATAGCTCAACATCGATCACACCATATCTAATAAAGTACGAGTTCTACGCTCAGACACTCCATTGTGTAGAGGTGTTCATGGTTGGCTATATTGGGCAAGAATTTCATTCTCCCTTAAATAACTTTTGAATTCTTCACTTATGTATTCACCCCATCGATCTGATCTAAGGCACTTGATGAATTTACTAGTTTGTTTTTCTACTTCGTTTCAGAATATTTTGAACTTGTCAAATATTTCCGACTTATGTTTCATCATATAGACATATCCATATCTAGACTTGTCATCTATGAAAGTCACAAAGTATGTTGAATCATCATGAGCGGCATGATTTAATGGACCACACACATCGATGTGTATTAGTTCCGATAAATCTCCAGCACGGTGTCCAACACAAAGAAATGGGGCCTTTGTCATCTTTACTTGGATACATGATTCACAAATTGGATAAGGATCTAAGGTAAGATTTTCAATCAAACCATCATTTACCAATTTGGATAGACGTCTAACACCTCTGTGGCCCAATCTTATATGCCATAATTCAGTATTATTTAATTTAGATTTTCTATTTGTATTTTCCTCTACATTAAAGATATCTCTATATGTTTCCAAAACATAGTGACCGTTAGATAAAGAACATTCACATTTCAATAAATTATCTTTATTATACAAACATAAAGTTTCATTCTTAATATTTATTTTATATCTCTCTTTATCTAATATTGGCAGTGATATTATTTGTCTGATAAGTGACAGAAATAATAACAGTCATGCAAATCTAATTTACATCTATTGGGGATATCTAAAATAATTGTTCATATGGCCTTGACATCTAATGTCTCGTCATTGCCAACTCTAAGCTGGATCTCCCATTTATTCAGCCTTCTTCTTACCCTCATTACCTGCAGGGAGTTACAAATATGAGTAGGACTGCCAGTGTTTAATACTCATCCACTATTTACATCTAAGGCTAATGAGATGTCGATAATTGGAAAAATACAAAGCGTACTTGAGGGTCATACTTTTTCTATCAGCTCTGGACAGTCCTTCTTCCAATCCAGACTTCTTACAATGTAGATATTGATCACGAGCTATTTGCAGTTTTGTGCCTTTGTGCTTCTTGGAGTTCTTCTTTGCAATCTTCTTCTTCCCATCTTAATTTTCTTTGACTTCCCAGAAGTCTTCGAAGAGCCAGCTCCACCATGGAGGTACAAAGTGGGGTTGCCTTTTCTCATTTCATGCTCTATCGTACGTAACATATTATGAAGTTCTTCATAACTGGCTTGCAGCGAGTGCATATTGAAGTTTAACACAAAGCCAGTATAAGATCCAGGCAAAGAAGACAGAATAATATTACGGCCCAGTCGTTCATCAATCACAATGTCCTATCATTCCAGATATCGGATCTGGTCGATCATGTTCAAAACATGAATACTGACAGCTCATCCATCCTTGAGTTCAGCACAGAACAATTCCTTAGACCTCCGATAAATTTTAATCTCTTGATTTGCTTCGAACAACTCCCTAAGTGTTCGCATAATGCTCCAAGCATCGGGTACTTCTATATACGGTCTCAGCAAATCTGGAACCATCGATCCCAAGATGTAGGATTTCACCTTCAGGTTATCATTCTTCCATCTATTAAAAGTTTCTCGCTCTTCTGGAGTATAGTCAGGATCGATTTCAACAGGCAGTGGATTGACAGTGACATAAGTCAACTTTTAAAACTCTAAGACAAAGCGTATGTTCATTTCCCATTAAAAGTCTCATCAATTGATTATCGTCAGCCATCTAAAAGATAATATTTTAAACAATAGCAGAATATTTTTCATTTCAAAATAATAACACTAATTGATTATGGAATTTTAAATCTATTAGTGCCCTCCCACTATTTTACGTAACTCTGTAATCTCCCTTAATAGAAAAATAGGAATTTGACTACCAAAATTTCATAGCGAGAAGTGGATCCCATGACATTTACTCCAGCCTCACACTATCGATGGTCTTGGCCTTTATAAACTCATTAGGTAGACCTCAAAGGTCAATCACATTCATGTGACTCCTAGTTTGGTCCTGAACCGTTTCTTATCCTCACACTATTGACGGTCTTGGATTAAGATGTATTCCAGGTGTATACTTGTCAATTTGTACTAATGAGCTTCATATGTACACCTTCACAATATTGAGTGACTAAGTTAACTCATCACGCTACATCTAATGTTTTACCGGAGTAACCTAAGTTCTGAGCATTTATACCCTCACAATAATGACGGTCTTGGATATAAGTAGTAAGAACTCATTCATCTCCGTATTGACAAGACGGACCATCCAATAATGCTATAACATTACTAATACTATTACTTAAATAAAGTAATAACCTAATTATGGAGATTTATGATAATCAAGTCACTAATTAAATTAGGTCAAAATTTTAATTTAAAACATGCTTTACATATCAAATATGTTTTATGCATATTTAAATTAAAATTAATGTGGTATAGATTCAAAAACATGTGTTGTGTGGTTAAGCCTTGCTACTGATACCATTATGTTGGGGCAGTTATGGAACCCCTAGGGTCGGATCGGTGCCTGTGCATCGGAAATGGGTCTAACCCATGGATATCAAGTATGGGTATAATTTTAAATAATTTAATAAAATACCATATTCCATTACGAGTGCATAGGAAAAAATTGGGACTGAATCGGAGTCTGGAAACTCAAAAACAGAGAAAAAACAAAATTTGGCGCGTGAAGCACAGTACGCGCGTGCACTGTACGCCCAACCACCTTTTTTTAATTTCAAATGCTTTTCCTTCAGCTCACTTTCCAGTAAGCTAACTTTACAGTAAGCTGAAGGAATTAGGGTCTAATACCCTAATTTCTTCTGATCTTCCCTAAACACTTCAAAAACACCCAATATTAATTTTTAACATCAAAACCAATATTAACATATGTTATTGAATAAAATTCAAGTTTTTCAAAATATCAAATATTCTTACAAAAATATAAATTCATGCTAAATACGCACTTGCGTAAATTTTGAATCAAATACAAAAAAAAAAAAAGAATCTCAATAAGAAATGTCTCGTGAACAATTCTTGATCACCCAAAGGTGGTCAAGTGATTATAGAATGGTATACATAGCTCTAAGGTTTAATCTAGAGTTTCAAACTCTAATTTTATGTTTGTGTCTAACATATATATTTTGACCTAATAACAAGCATATTGTGTTTATACTTCCAAATCATCCTAACACAATTTATTAGCCTTATTTCAACATTAAGTTATGTGATCATGCATCCAATACATAAAAGAACATAACTTAAGGGAAGTTCAAACTTACCTAGTAAGCTTGATGCAAAGATCAAATTTTCTTCTCTTTGTAGAAATGGTAGAATAACCTCCAAGGTTTGCAAGCTTCACCCCAAGATCTAATCTTGATTCCAATGTTAGCAAACTTCAATCCAATATCCAATCTTGATTTCTCCTGGATGAAATGTTGTAGAGAACTCACAAGCTCTCTAAACACTTCTCTAAATTAGGCTAATTTCTCTAAGAATTTGCTTGTACTTAGTTTTCTCAAGCTTTTGCTTAATTAAAACCTTCCTAAAGCTTGCTATTTATAGCAAAATTTAGGCAATTTTTAATTAATAAAAGTTATAATCAACTTTTATGTGGCCTTAATCGAATTTTTCCAAATATGTATAATTAAGTGTGACTAATCTCCATTGTATATCACTTTGATTCAATCCAATTAAATCAAGATAAGGATTAGGAAATGGATTAGTTAAATGTTTGCCACTTTGATTTAATCCAATTAAATCAAGCCAAAACCATATATTATTACATACTTAAAATTATCATAATATCCTCAAATGGTAGAGATAATTATGATTTTATAATTAAGCCCTTTTGTAATTATTGAATTAATCCAATTAGGTCAAAGTAAATAATCATTGTTATCCAATAACACTTGATTATCTTAGTTGATAATTATAATATCGAATATTTTCTTTTATCAAAATTAATCGGCTACCCAAGTTCTCAATGAGTGCACTTCATATTGGAACTCTCTAAGTTCAGACATGTTCGTCATATAAGCCTAGCTAATATGTACGCAATTCGGCCACCTCCGAATTCACGAAGAACACAAACGACCTTTCTGAACTATACAAGTCGAGGTCATCACATATGTTTAACAATCCCTCCGTCGTAGGCTATCCGAGTTATGCTTAGGAAACATAGAATACACTGTCAATTTTCCGAGGCGCACATCTTATGTCGATATATCCACGATTCTTCATAAGTGATGTGATCCACCCTAAGTGATCGACTTTGGCCAAAGCTTTAAGAATCGTGACTTAACTCACATGGATACCTAAACCTTTTATGGTACACATACGGGCCGACAGATCCTATCTTGCTTCGCACTTGATTACTGAGTGCATCGGTCCCCACCCAGCGAACATCGAGAGGCCCAAACCATGAAAGGTTTCTAACATACATGGTATCAAAGTGTGGAGGATCTCACATAAAATCAATGATATCCTATAGTCAAAGGATTACATTTGATCCAACCAATACCCACACGTCTATACGAGTTTCCAAAACTCATGGTACATCATGTTAAACCATTGGAACTCTAATTCCAATTTACGACATGTGCTAGTCTTTTAGGTTATAGGAATTCTACCGTATTCCAAAACCAACGACTAAGAATATATACACTTTAAGAATAATTTACAATAGTAATACTTATTCCAATGTCGGACCACTTAGTATTACTACAAGACTATTCTAAGGTCGATGTCATTATTAGCATATCTATACATCAATCTAATACGCATAATGACAATACCATTAATAAGGTATGAAACAAAATTTAGTTATTTATTAATAAATAATAAAATGTACAATTCTAATTGGCACTCCAAGCACCAATTCCAACAGTTTTTACTCGCACGAGTTTTCCACTTCGTCACCAAAATAACTTGTGTTGATTTTGTGTGGTTGATTTATTTTCTACTTTAATATTCTGTTTGATTTATTACTATTAGAATTAAGGGTGTTTGTTGAAAAACTATAGTAATAATATTTAGGACTTGTCTTAAATATTATGTTAATTTCGCATAGGTCAGAACCTTGGACAAATACAAACTTTCACATAAGATCCATGTTGGAGTTGGTTCTTGAAGTGTCATTCCAAATAATATATTGTACAATATATTTTATTATTTATTAATAAAATAACTACATTTTAATTTCAATCTGTTAATAATAATTATTGTGTCATTATCTCTTAGTGTATATTAGTTTAATATATATATATATATATATATGCTGAGAATGACACCGACCTTATAATAGTCACTTAGTAATACTGGACACTGGGTGGTCCGTCATTGGGATAATATTGCTATTATAAACTATTCTTAAAGTATATATTCATAGTCGTTTGTTTTGGAATACGGTCAGATTCCTATAACCTAGAAGACTAACAATTGTCGTATACTGGAATTGGAGTTCTAATGGTCTAACCCAATGGACCATGAGCAAGGGAAGCTCGTATAGACATGTGGTTATTTTTTGGAGCGACTTCTGAATGACTCACAGATGATTCCTAATAGTTTGAAGTACACACCATTTTTCAATAAGAATCTCCTCGATTCGAGTAGCATATGTGATCTTCTGACTATAGGATAACATAGATTTTGCATGTGATCCTCCATATTTTGATGCCATGTATGTCAGAGACCTTTCATGGTCTAAGATGTTCATTGGGTGTGGACTGATGCACTCGTTAAGCAAGTGTGTATCAAGATAGGATCTGTTGGCCCGTATGTGTACCATAAGGAGTTAAGGTATCCATGTTAGTGAGTTGGGATTCTTAAGACTTTGGCCAAAGCCGATCACCTAAGGTTGATCGCAATGTTTAGTTGTAAAGAATCGTGGACATGTCGACAATATGAGATATACGCCATGGAAACTTGACGGAGTAATATATGTTTCTTAAGCACAACTCGGATAGCCTAAGACGGAAAGATTGTTAAACATATGTGAGAACCTTGACTCTCGTGTTCTTCGTAATTTCAGAAGTGGCCGAATTGGGTACATATGAGCTAGGCTTATATGATGAATGTGCCTGCACTTAGAGAGTCTCACAATATAAAGTGTACTCATTCAGTACTCGGGTCAGATAACCGATTATATTTGATAATAAATAATATTTGATATCATAATTATCAATCAAAATAATTAAGTGTTATTGTATAACATTAATTATTTACTAGACCAATTGGGATTAATTGGATTAATCCAAATTTATAATCACATAAGGGCTTATTGTAATTTCATAAATATCTCTATAATTAGAGGATATTTTGGTAATTATAAAATATGCATTAATAGATGTATTTGGCTTGATTTAATTGGATTAATCAAGTGATTAGACTTTGGCTTGATTTAATTGGATTAATCAAATTATTAGACAAAGTTAATTAGTTACACCTAATATGCATATTTAGACAAATTGGATTAAGCCCACCTAAAAATTGATTAAAACTTATATTAATTAAGAATTCAAATCTTGATTATTTAAAGCTAAGCTTGTGCAATTCTATTGATTAATTTTCAACCAAAAGAAAATAAGCTTGAAAGAAGATTTGGAAATTATCTACATTTTTCTTACTTAGAAGATTTAATCTTTCATCCAAGCTTGTTAGGTAAGTTTTGATGTTCTCTAATAAGCTTTATTTTTATTAATAATTTGAGATCATTAACGAAATATATTGTGATGTATTATGTGTTGGACAATTATGACCCATAGCATCACTATTTGTAAAAGACATTGTGGTTTTTGTACAAATTAACTATGTGACAAAAGAAATTGCTATTTTATCATTTTTTAATTAGATTACTTTGATATATATAAATGATAAAAGTCCTTATGATTAGTTCCAGATTAATAAGATATGAGACAGTATTAATCCACGAACGGTTTAATCATTAAATATCCCTAGTCGTAGTATTATCGAGACTGGACATCGATAATGCGGAATAGACTAGTATTACACTTGTGCGCGTTATGGAAGCTTAACGGCATAGTTCTTATATATTTAAGCATATGATACTTATGCAAGTGTGATTTGAGGTTCTGTTAGCCGTTTGACCGAGAACAGCTTCACTTTGGATAGACCCATCGGAATCTCATTGGTAGTATGACTATATGTCTATGGGAATCCGTATTAGGGTAGGTGTATGTGGTCTTAACCTGAGACTTGCATCGCTAATACTTGCGATAATCAGTACGCTTTGGTTTTGGTCGTCCGAGGCTTTAACAGGTTCTGTGTATTCCTCTTTTGGGTTTACTGAGAATCATAGTGTATTGGGTGTGATGTCAAGATGGAAATACCACTCCAGTCATATGGAGATGATGATCACGCAGGGATACAAAACTAGTACTCTAATATGCTGTAGCTATCGGGATAATATGACTAGGTCATGATTATCCGATTAAAGAGACTAGTTGCTAGTTATTCGATATATGCTTTGTACGTGGTAGACACAATTCCAGCCCTAGGCTTAGCATGTGACATCCGATACTGGATCGTAATACACAATACATAGTATACTATGCCTAATATAGATTATATTTTCTTTGTTGAATATTTCTGGAGAATTGGGTAGGCACATTGCTTTGCTAGAAGCCAACCATGTCTTGTAAATCGGTAAGAACGTGGTACCGGATACGCACGTGTTCAGATAGTCTGACAACCGGATTTACTGCCAACATATCCAATGATCTCTTGGGTCGCTTCCCAAAGATTCACCGATGACATTATACTCGAACAGAATTAATCTGGGATTAATTATGAGAGAGAGAAAATTAATATGAGATTAATTACGGTAAGAATTTATCTAGGATAAAATTTGTATAGAAGAAAGAACGCAATTAATTTGGAATTAATCGATTAAATAATATATTGGATATATTAATTGAAATTGGATTTCAAAGCGGAATTAAAATTGGATTTTAATTCGGGCGAACGAATTAATTTGGAATTAATTCGCAAGCGACTTTCGTAATAATTTTGCTAGGCATTATTATTTAATTAAATTGGATTTAATTACGTCGCAACGGAAAATTCGTTTAATCAGATTAAACAAACCCGAGCCCGAAGTTTATTGGGCAAGCCAACTTGAATTTGGAATTTAAGTGGTGGGGCCCACTAACTTACATCAATTGTCAACAAGTTGATGATGGTAGTTGAGAGCCTTTAATAAATCTTACACAACACACTTTGCCTTTTTCTTTTTTGAAAAGCATATACCAACTTTTGCAAGTTGACTTTGGTAATTGTTTTAGAAACAAAAATTATCAAAAACCAAACTCTCTCTTTTTCCCCTAAATTGTCGTGAGCATGCCTTTTTCCTCTCTTTGATTTTGCTTCAAAAATTAAGCAAGCTAGCACTTAAGGAGTCTTGTGAGGTGATAGGGAAACTCACTCTTGGGTTGGATTCACTCAAAGAAAGCTTGGAGCTTCATCTACATTCAAAGATTTTTGAAATCCAACATCCGATCATTGTAAGTTTTTTCCGTAAACTTTTTTAATATTCACACACAAATCATTCTTAGAGATCTTTGTCATGTCTAGGACACTAACAATGGTATTAGAGCCATATCTAAGCATGATTTATTTCTAGGGTTTATATACTTGATTTGGGGATTTTATGCTTTGAGCTTGCAAATGCCTAAATTGGTTGTTTGGTTATGGTTATATGATGATAACTTGGAGTTATGCATGAAATCAAATTGAGTATTATTTTGTGCCTTATTGTCGTGGAGTGTGAAGCATGTAATAGATTGATTTTGCTTCAATTTGTGTTGGACATGAGTTGGATAATTAAGCATGATTAATTTGATTAATTAATGTTTTGGAAATATTAGATTAATAAATTAATTGTGTTAATTACACTTTAAAAGAAAAAAATGTGATATTTGGAATATTATGTTCAAATAAATTAGTCTTTAAATAAGATTGGGCTAATTTAAAGTATTTGGGCTTAATGGGCTTGGTTGGGCCAAGCATGGTTTTGGACAATTGGATTGGATCCAAATTGGGCCTAAAACCATTTCCATAAAGTACAAATATTACTTTTGGGCCTTTAATAATTTAATTGGGTCTAATGGGCCTAAATTGATTTTTGGCAAAAATGGTGATTCCTTATTGGGCCTTGGCATCTTGGATTGGATCCATATTGGCCAAAGCCCATGCCTTAAGAATTAATTGAAAGCCCATTGGACTTTAATTAAAATAGTATTGGATACTAATTGGGCCTTTGAGACCCATTTAGATTAGATTTAGAATCTAAGTCTAAAAGGCACTAAAATAAGTGTAATTATTTAATTTGGAATTAAATACGAATTAATATTATATAAAAATTAAATTGGATTTAAAATTGTAGTTCGATATAATTCAAGAATATGTACTTTGAGTATTTATTCTTAAACGAGTTGGACTCGCGCAAATCAAATCGTTATTTGAACATTGGATGGTCATTAATTCAAAGATTAATTAATTGGATTAGATTGATTGAATAACATGCTTTGTGTGAATACTTGGATGTATTTGTATGAATAATGTATATCGGATGGATATTAGACGGGTGAGGGCAATTTTGGAAATTGTTGTAATAAATTTAGAATTTATTAAATTGGACCTGCGTGTCCAGCCTATTATCTCTTTACTCTTTGTATTTCTATTCTCACCAATTCCCCTCAATGTAAATGAGGTTTCTTTAATGTATTATGTAATGGGTAGAAGTATGAATAATGCTAGCGGGAGAGAGGAAATGGAGAGATTTGTTCTAGGAACAAAGTTTATTATATATCCATCCGCATATCGTTATTAATTTATTCGCGCATTATTATGCTTTTAAAATGCATGCTTAAGGGTGTAAGATGAGACCTAATCAAAGATAATAAATTGGATGCCAATTTACACGAAAAACCCTCACTTTAACATTAAGCGTTTTCCTTCCATTGAGTGGTTTTCTCTCAAGATCCAAGATTGGCTTTGATTTGTTGGCCAAAGTCAAGATTATTGTCCATCACGGATGTGTTTGAACCACGAATGCTTTGTTATATATCGCATGTCTTGGGCAGTTGTGACTTGTTGGCCAAAGTCAAGGTCACTTGTGTACATCGACGTGGATTATGAAGCTTTCCCACTGTCAATGGGTCGCGCTTAACTGGAATCATTAAGCTTGTTGAGCCAAAACCAAGGCTTAGTTGATTTAGAGGAAAAGGTTAGGATATATATATTGGATATATATTTGGACTTGGAGGTCTACCTACCGGATCTATGAATTGGATGAGATCCAATTGATCTTAGAGATCTACCTAGTTAAGTTTCATACAGCTTGTTGGCCAAAGTCAAAGTTGTGTGTTATTTAACAGGATCCTAGCCAACTAGGAAACTGAGTTTCCCGAGTACTCAACAGAGGGTTAGAGGCTCGCCGAAAAATAGTGGGAGGCCAGTATTAAATTTGTAATTTCGTTTAATACTTTCCAAATACGCGATTTTAAATTATTTTCGTCGTTATATATTTATATTAGTTGGACTAATATTTTATTGTTTTCTTTGAACAATTGGACTATACCATAACTTCATTTGTAGTTGATTATAGAATTGGACTATAGTAATCATTACATTTGACTATACCCGATATCATTGATTGAATAGTTAGACTATTGCAATCAAGATGACTGGAAAGATTAGAGTCAGAGACATCGTCATGGGCGATAATGTCTTTAATGGCTCCAATTTTCCTGACTGGGAGATGAATCTCAGGATTATCCTAGGAGCCGAGAAGTTTCTCTATGTTATAGACAGACCTCTCGGGCCTGAGCCTGGACATGAGCGGGTTGTTGATTATGAGCTTTGGAAGACTCACAGTGATGACAACTCAACTGCTCAGTCCGTCATGCTTGCCGTAATGACCCCTCAATTTCTTCGTCAAAATAAGGGATTGGATCCCTACAACATGATGTTGAAATTGAAGGACCTTCATAGATCTAATCTTATATCTCAGAAGTATGAATTGCAGAAGAAGCTCTTTCGCTCTTGCATGTCAGATGGTATATTTGTCGAGCACTATGTGTCGCAGATGATTGCTGACATCGAATAGCTAGGTCAGCTGGGCATAACCTTTGAGGCTGAGACTTCCATAGATTTGATCTTATAGTCTCTACCTGACTGCTGGGGCGGGTTCATCATGAACTACAATATGATGAACCAAGAGAAGACTCTTGGAAAGTTGATGACGATGCTGAAAGAGGCAGAGCCAGAGCTTCTGAAGGGCAAGAAGTGCGAGGCATACTTCGCTTCGACATCTCAGAAGGCCAAGGCTTGGCCGAATGCTTCTGGAGGTGTGAAGAAGAAGAAAAGAAAAAGCAAGGCCAAATCATCAAAGTTTTCTGGGAAGGCAAATGAGATGTCTGCCTACAGTATGGAAAATGGGGTCACTAGAAGCGTGACTGCCGTGAGTACAAGGCGCACATGAAGGAAGTGAAGGCGGGCAAGGCTCCGGCTTCAGGTATGTTTGTTATTGAAATAAACATGTCTACTTCTAGTTTTAAAAATTGGATTTTTGATTTTGGATGTGGTACTCATATATGTACTGATGTGCATGATCTGCAGATTAGCAGGAGATTGACCTCAGGCGAGATTGACCTACGAGTTGGAAACGGGACCAGAGTCGTTGTTTTAGCTGTAGGGACCTATATTTTGGAACTGGCCTCGGGGCATGTACTTACTTTATCAGACTGTTATTATGTACCTAGTTTGACTAGAAACATTATCTCTGTATCTTGTTTGACCCAAAGCGGGTACACTTTTGTATTCCGAAAGACTAGGTGTTTTGTTTATAAAGATGATTTTGAGATATGTACTATTGATGCCAATAATGGTCTTTATATTTTGAATATAAATGAATCTCAAACATATAATATGACAAATAAAAGGCTCAAAATGAGTAAAACAGATGAAACTTATATGTGGCATTGTCTTCTAGGACACATTAACAAGACTCGCATATCCACACTTTCGAAGAGTGGATACTTGGATGGATTTGATCCTAATTCATATGATGTCTATGAATCTTATTTATTAGGTAAGATGCCTAAAACGCCTTTTAGCGGTAAAGGTGTTCGTGCCACTGAACTGTTAGCCCTCGTTCATAGTGATGTATATGGGCCCATGTCTAGCCAGGCTAGAGGTGGATATGAATACTTTATAACCTTTACGGATGATGCATCACGTTATGGTTATGTGTATCTTATGAGACACAAGTCGGAAACTTTTGAGAAATTCAAAGAGTTTCGACACGAAGTAAAAAAACAGACCGGTAAAAGTATTAAAACATTACGGTCGGACCGTGGTGGAGAATACTTGAGCAATGAGTTTCTCGATTACTTGAAAGAGTATGGTATTCTTTCACAGTGGACTCCTCCCGGAACACCTCAACTAAACGATGTGTCCGAACGGAGAAACTGAACTTTGTTAGACATAGTAAGGTCTATGATGAGTCGCACTGAGCTACCAATTTCCTTCTGGGGATACGCATTGAACAGTGAAATACTTATTTTGAATAAGGTTCCGTCAAAGTCTGTAGAACAGACTCCATATAAAATATGGACATGAAAGAAATCGGGTTTCTCATTCCTGAAGATTTGATGATGCTTGGCATACGTTAAACGTTTGGATGGTACCAAACTAGAACACTAAATGGATAAGTGCCTATTTCTTGGTTATCTCAGGGAAACCAAATGATATTACTTCTACAACCCATAAGAGAACAAGGTATTTGTTGCTCTCCATGCGGTTTTCCTCGAAAAGGAATTCCTAAATGCAGTGGTAAGTAGGAGGAAAGTAGAACTCGATGAAAATCGTAGTGATACTATTCCTGGCACGGACTCCCTCACGGAACACGAACAGTTCATCAGCGATGAGATTGTACCACAATCTTCTAATACACAAGAACCACATAGATCAGAGAGAGTCGGAAAATAACCTGAGAGGTATGTGTTTCTGATATCACCTCATGTAGATATTAATCTTATTGAGGATAATGAGCCAGCTACGTATGAGGAAGCGATACAAGATATCGACTCCACTTTATGGCAAGATGCCATGAAGTCTGAAATGTATTACATGTATACCAACCAAGTTTGGACACTAGTTGATGCACCAGAAGGCGTTAAGCCGATTGGTTGTAAATGGGTCTTCAAGAAGAACACATATATGTATGGCAACATACAAACGTACAAAGCTAGGCTTGTAGCGAAAGGGTATCATCAACGACATGGTGTCGATTACGATGAAACTTTTTCATCTTTTGCCATGATTAAATCCATTCGGATATTGCTTGCTATTACTGCATATTTCGATTATGAAATATGGTATATGGACGTCAAAACTGCTTTCCTTAACGGAAACCTTTTGGAGGATGTTTATATGTAACAACCTGACGGTTTTGTCGTACCAAAACATGCAAACAAGGTTTGCAAGTTAAATCGATCCATTTATGGATTGAAACAAGCATTGCGTTCTTGGAACCAACGTTTTGATGAGATCATAAAAGAATATGATTTCATTCAAAACGAAGATGATTCTTGTGTATATAAGAAGGTTAGTGGGAGTGCACTGACATTCATTTTACTTTACGTTGATTATGTATTGCTTATTGGTAATGACATTCCCATGCTACAATCGGTGAAAGCTTGGCTTTCATTAAAATTCTCCATGAAAGATCTGGGAGAAGCAGCCTTTATTCTGGGAATAAGGATCTACCGGGATAGATCCAGAAAGCTGCTTGGACTCTCTCATAGCTCGTACATTGACAAAGTGTTGAACAGATTCAACATGGATCAGTCTAAGTGGGGACTGCTTCCAGTGTCACATGGTGTCTCTCTATCTAAGGACATGTGTCCTAAAACTCAAGATGAGAGAGATAACATGAGTGGGATCCCATTCGCTTCTGCAGTCGGATCGATCATGTATGCCATGATATGTACGCGAACTGATGTCTCGTATACTTTGAGCATTTGTAATCGCTATCTGGCCGATCCAAGTGATGGTCACTGGATTGCTGTTAAGAATATCCTTAAGTATCTTAGACAAACTAAGGATGGTTTCTTAATATATGGAGATGGAGAACTTGAGGTGGCTGAGTTCACCGATGTAAGTTTCCAAACCGATAAAGATTACTCTAAGTCGCAATCTGGGTATATATTTTGTTTGAACAACGGAGCAGTGAGCTGGAAATCTTCCAAGCAAGAGACCGTTGCTGATTCAACAATAGAAGCGGAATATATTGTTGTAGCTGAGGTAGCAAAAGAAGCAGTTTGGATCCGTAAATTCCTAATTGGATTAGGAGTAGTTCCGTTAGAAACTGAGCCCGTTCTTTTATATTGTGGCAATAACGGGGCCATAGCGCAGGCTAAGGAACCGCGGTCTCATCAACGATCCAAGCATGTACTTCGACATTTCCATATGATTCGTGAGATCATACATCGTGGCGATGTGAAGATCGAAAAGATCGCTTCAGATGACAACATTGCAGATCCATTGACGAAAACTATTTCTCAGCAGAAGTTTGAGCGACATGTACATAGTTCAGGTGTTAGATACTTGAGTGATTGGCTATGAGCAAAGTGGGAGATTGTTGGACAATTATGACCCATAGCATTACTATTTGTAAAATACATTGTGGTTTTTGTACAAATTAACTATGTGACAAAGGAAATTGCTATTTTATCATTTTGTAATTAGATTACTTTGATATATATAAATGATAAAAGTCCTTATGATTAGTTCCGGATTAATAATATATGAGACAGTATTAATCCACGAATGGTTTAATCATTAAATATCCCTAGTCGTAGTATTATCAAGACTGGACATCGATAATGCGGAATAGACTGGTATTACACTTGTGCGCGTTATGGAAGCTTAACGACATAGTTCTCATATATTTAAGTATAAGATACTTATGCAAGTGAGATATGAGGTTCTGTTAGCCGTTGGACCGGGAACAACTTCACTTTGGATAGACCCCTCGGAATCTCATTGGTAGTATGACTATATGTCTATAGGAATCCGCATCAGGGTAGGTGTATGTGGTCTTAACCTGAGACTTGCATCGCTAATACTTGCGACAATCAGTACGCTTTAGTTTTGGTCGTATGGGGCTTTAACAGGTTCTGTGTACGCCTCTTCTGGGTTTACTGAGAATCGTAGTGTATTGGGTCTGATGTCAAGATGGAAGTATCACTTCAGTCATATGGAGATGATGATCACACATAGATACAGAACTAGTACTCTAATATGATGCAGCTATCGGGATAATAGGACTAGGTCATGATTATCCGATTAAAGAGACTAGTTGCTAGTGATCTGATATATGCTTCGTACGGGGCAGAGACAATTCCAGCCCTAGGCCTAGCATGTGACATCTGATACTGGATCGTAATACGCAATACATAGTATACTATGCCTGATATAGATTATATATTCTTTGTTGAATATTTCTGGAAAATTGGGTAGGCACGGTGCTTTGTTAGAAGCCAATCATGTCTTGTAAATCGGTAAGAACGTGGTACCGGGTACGCACGTGTTCGGATAGTCCGACAACCGGATTTACTGCCAACATATCTAGGGATCTCTTGTGTCGCTTCCCAAAGATTCATCGATAACATTTGACTCGAACATAATTAATCTGGGATTAATTATGAGAGAGAGAAAATTAATCTGGGATTAATTGCGACAAGAATTTATCTAGGATAAAATTCGTATGTAAGAGAGAACGCGATTAATTTGGAATTAATCGATTAAATAATATATTGGATATATTATTTGAAATCGGATTTCAAAGCGGAATTAAAATTGGATTTTAATTCGGGCGAACGAATTAATTTGGAATTAATTCGCAAGCGACATTCGTAATAATTTTGCTAGGCATTATTATTTAATTAAATTGGATTTAATTACGTCGCAACGGAAAATTCATTTAATCGGATTAAACGAACCTAAGCCCGAAGTGTGTTTGGCAAGCCAACTTGAATTTTGAATTTAAGTGGCGGGGCCCACTAACTTACATCAATTGTCAACAAGTTTATGGTGGTAGTTGAGAGCCTTTAATGAATCTTACACAACACACTTTGCCTTTTGCTTTTTTGAAAAGCATATACCAACTTTTGCAAGTTGACTTTGGTAATTGTTTTAGAAACAAAAATTATCAAAAACCAAACTCTCTCATTTTCCCCTCAATTGCCGTGAGCAGGCCTTCTTCCTCTCTTTGATTTTGCTTCAAAAATCAAGCAAGCCATCAATTAAGGAGTCTTGTGGGGTGATAGGGAAACTCACCATTGGGTTGGATTCACTCAAAGAAAGCTTGGAGCTTCATCTACATTCAAAGATTTTTTAAATCCAACATCCGATCATTGTAAGTTTTTTCCGCAAACTTCTTTAATATTCACACACAAATCATTCTTAGAGATCATTGGCATGTTTATGACACTAACATTATGTATGTCATGAATAATAACATAACTTAAAAGGTTGAAACATGGTTAGAGATTTGTGTTTAGATGTTTGGGAAGTATAAACATGATATGCTCGTGATTAGGTAAAATTTGTATATGTTGGTAACAGAACACAAAATTGGAGTTTAGATATCTAGATGAAAATCGCATACTCAGGACCGAGCCATAAGATGGACCAGTTGTCGGTTCTGCCCTGGCATAGACATAGATAAGTTTTCCCTAATTGGAGCTATGACTACCATTCTAGATTCAATTGATCACTTTTGAGTGACCTAACATTATTCATGGATTGTTTCTTTGTCGGATTTCTGTTTGGTTTGTATTTTAGATTCAAACTTATGCATATATGTATTTAGAATACATTTATATTTTTGTAAAATATTTGATATTGGTTTTGATGTTAAAATTGGATTTTGGGTGTATGGAAGTATTTATAGAAAATTGGAAGCAAATTAGATTTTGCTCTCTAGAAGAATTTCCAGCAAAAGCGCGTCGCGACACTCACACTCTAGTGTTACGAAGCTCCCCCTCTCCAGTTACGGACGTCGCGACGTGGAGCTCTCGGCTTTGAACGTCGCGACGCGTAAGCCTTTGCAGCGCAACGCGTCGAGAGCTGGTGCTCTCGCACTTGGGTGCCGAAAGTTATTTTTCTCCATTTTGGAGTTTCTGGACTCCAATTTGTCCCAAAATTTTTTCTATGGACTCATAATGGAAAATAGTATTTCATTCAATTATTTTAAAAATACACCCATGTTCTTTATCTACAGGTTAGAACCATTTTCACCGTGCGAGGTACCGATCCAACCCTAGAGGTTCCATATCTGCCCTAATACCCTAGACTTATGAATTAGTTATACATGATTTTCAATAAACATAAACAATTCATTATTACAAGATAAGAAATTCATGAATAAAATTGAAAGAGATAAATGGTAGAAAAAACTTGTGTTAAGGTCATCTGCTTTAATCTTCAATATTGGTTGAATATTTGGTTATATGTGTAACATCCCCCTCTCGGAGATGCTAGCGAAAGGGAATATGTGAACCTATCCCTCTGAGCCTCTAATTATCTATCTCTGATCATCACTACTAATCTCATTTTAAATTCAGACTCATACGTAGGGACCATGCCCAACTCAATACATAAAGTGCAACTTAATACTCAAAACTGTGTATTTAATAGCAATACTTTATAACTCAGTCATGATCACCTTAACTTATTATATACAAAATCTTTACTATAAAAATACTGATACATGACTCTACTTTGACTCTGACTAAACTCCATCTCTGACTTGGCATGGTGGACTCAATACCCTAGTGACTTTCATCAGTATCCACTTCTCGAGCTCGTTATCCGAGTAACCCGCAAAACAGAAGAACTGGGAGTGGGGGGTTAGATCGTTTGAACGATCTAGTGAGTGGACAATTTAAAAAGAAAACAAAAACACTTATTAAAATTCATTTTTCTAAAACTAAAATCCTTTCAAGGAGACGGTCTTTTCTGAAAACTATTTTCTTATCTGAAAATAAATCGCTTTCTGTAAAACTTTTCCGGAAATTCTTTCTTTTTGTAAAACTCTGAAATTTTTTGGAAAACTGAGTTCTTTCTAAATCTCTTTCATAAAACTAATCATTTCTGAAAATAATATCTTTGAAAATCTTATCTCTGAAAAATCCTTTCTCTAAAAAATCTGACGTCGTTACGTCTCGTCGTCCCCCCATACGCCTAAACTAAAAATCATATCTCTGAAAAACCTGACGTATGAGGGCGT
>SKCR01039124.1:0-61445 GCA_019454045.1 Zanthoxylum bungeanum | reverse complement strand
CTCTTCGAGTCGAGTAGCATATGTAATCCTTTGACTATAGGATAGTGTAGACGCTGGATTTCGGCTGAGGTCCATAATCGAAAGTTCAAATGAAGGGCACCAGCGAACCTGCAAAATAATGGTGGAAAGAGCGATGAGGTTACTACAGCGAATACTAATGACTCACAGGCGATTCCTAATAGTTGGAAGTACACACCACCGTCAATAGGAATCTCTTCGAGTCGAGTAGCATATGTAATCCTTTGACTATATGATAGTGTAGACGCTGGATTTCGGCTGAGGTCCATAATCGAAAGTTCAAATGAAGGGCACCAGCGAACCTGCAAAATAATGGTGGAAAGAGCGATGAGGTTACTACCCACCGGTGTGGTGGGAGCCGTAGGCACTCCGACGCTCAAGTCAGTAGTGTGAATAAGTCGAAAGTAAGGAGAACAAGGTCTGAAGTTACCCCAGTCTCCGTTTGTTTGCCGTGAAGGCTATGGATGTAATGATTTCTTCAATGATATACAATGGAACTGGCTTCCCTCCCTTTTTCTCTGTGCCTAGGCTCCTCTATTTTATAGTCATTCCGTCGTATGCTCATTTAAACCTCTTCTGCCCGTTGGATGTGTTAATGAAGGGTTTATGACCGTAACTATTGATTAATAGAGTTCATTATTGTAGGAGTTTTCCCAATCCAATTACTCATGAATCTGTTGGCCTTCCTAAGCTGTTAAATCTATGATGATGGGCTCTGGGTTGGTCTGGTCTTTCGGTCCAAAGTTGGTTTCTCAAATTAGATTTTTTGGTGGGTCTTGGGGCTTTGGTTTCGTGATTGGCCCAAAGGTGGAATCACAGTTATGCCTTTGGGCCCAAATTTGGCCCGTATAGTTTGTCCATCTACTCTCTAAGTCTGGAAGTCCTAGACTTGGAGAGTACCATTGCTTATGTCGAGAGAATCAGGACTCTGTCAATTATTTTGCTGATCCTGGTTTTGGAGGTAACCTCAGTCGACATAATTATACGGATTTGAGGGAGGATGGGCCTGTTGGAATATTTCGACATATCATACGGATTGAAGTGAATATTCCAACTCGACATGAATCCCGTGGAATATTTTGACTCGACATGAATCCCGTGGAATTTTTTGACTTGATATGAATCCCGTGGGGATATGTCAAGGGGATTGAACCTCAAAAGGTTCAGGATTTGCCACGACATGTCGTATGAAGTGAGCGAATGTCTCTGTATGACTTGACATGTCATATGGATCGAAGCAAATATGTAACTCTATTTGACTCGTCATGAGTCTTCTGGGGGATGTCTTCTGTCGACTGAACCTATGATGTTTCAGGAATAATTTCACTCGACATGTCGTATGAAACGAGTGATTTCCACCACTCAATTTGACTCGACATGAGTCATCTGGGGGATGTCCCCTGTCGACTGAACCAGATGATGGTTTATGAGTAACTTCACTCGACATGTCGTATGAAATGAGTGATTTCCATAATTCTATTTGACTCGACATGAGTCATCTGGGGGATGTCCTCTGTCGACTGAACCAGATGATATTTCAAGAGTAATTTCACTCGACATGTCATATGAAATGATTGATTTCCACAACTCAATTTGACTCGACATGAGTCATCTGGGGGATGTCCCCTGTCGACTGAACCAGATGATGGTTCAGGAGTAATTTCACTCGACATATCGTATGAAACGAGTGATTTTCATAATTCTATTTGACTCGACGTGAGTCATCTGGGGGATGTACCCAGTCGACTGAACCAGATGATGGTTCAGGAGTAATTTCACTTGACATGTCGTATGAAACGAGTGATTTCCACAACTCTATTTGACTCATCATGAGTCTTTTGGGGGATGTCCCCGGTCGAATGAACCAAATGATGGTTCAGGAGTAACTTCACTCGATATGTCATATGATACGAGTGATTTTCATAAATATATTTGACTCGACATGAGTCATCTGGGGGATGTCCCATGTCGACTGAATCAGATGATGGTTCATGAGTAATTTCACTCGACATGTCGTATGAAATGAGTGAACTCCATAATTCAATTTGACTCGATATGAGTCATCTGGGGGATGTCCCCTGTCGACTGAACCAGATGATGGTTTATGAGTAACTTCACTCGACATGTCGTATACAACGAGTGATTTCCACAACTCTACTTGACTCATCATGAGTCATCTGGGGGGTGTCCTATGTCGACTGAACTAGATGATGGTTCATGAGTAATTTCACTCGACTTGTCGTATGAAATGAGTGAATTCTATGTACTCACTGACTCGTGTCGTATATTAAGGATGTTCAAAACTTTAAAGTGTATTATGTCGAGTGACATCGTTATTCTTGTTTGTCCTTTATATCGTTCCTCACTCAACACTTGTATTGTTTCCAAGTCTCTTTCCAGTCACTTATTACAACCATAGTATGAATTACGAGGAATTTTTGGCGGGAATTTATGGCGCCAATTGAGTAGAGTGTATAAAAGAGCTTTGGGTACTTCATTTGCTTTATTTTCGTAAAAAAATTCCATTCGGAGGCTGAGTAAGGAGAGCTCTCAAGTGTTTCAAGGTATTCTTCGAAAACTACCTCTTGTTCTTCAATTTCTTTTAAACATTCATAGTGTAGATTTAAGCTGTTATTAGATAAAATTGGTTGTTTGATCTTTTGAACTTTTGAAAGATTTTCATAATTTTGTTTGTGGGTTTTGATCTTTAGAAGTAGTTTACTATGGAGTTTAGTGTTTATATGCTTGTTGTTCGGAGGATGTCGAGTGGAGAATCCTTAGGCAGTTTAGGTGCTAAGATTGATAGTTTTGTCGGATCTTCTTCGAGTGAGACGAAAGAGGATGAAGTCTATAAGGACTAGTCGTATCAAGAGTTGATCGAGGCTGGTATAATTACCTTAGCTAGGCCATCTCAGGAGGTCCATACCGATGCCATACCACTAAGGGCTTTACAAGTAATTAGAGAGTCGAGTGAATTACCTAGTACGAGCGAACCAACTAATTTGCTATCTAAGAATCCTGCTAGTCGAATGACTGGGAAACTGCTGAGGGAACTCGGGTGCAAGTATAGGTTTCATGATTCTTTGGAACAAAGGGTACCTTTGTTGAGTGAGAGAATTGACTACAAAGTTCTGGGGTGGATGGGATTCTACGTGCGACCATTCACTAACAGGCTGAGGTTTCCTACACCAAGATTAGTTTGGGAAGTTCTGGATCATTTTGAGGTTGCTCATTCTAAGCCGATGCCTAATGCTTGGAGGATTTTATTATCGATTGAGTGCATGCCTTTCGAGTTAGGAGTGTTTTTCGAAGTGAAGAATGTCTTAGCCACATACTACCTGAAAGAACACTTGAAGGAGAAAGGAAGATATACCTTGATTCTTCGTCAGAGGAAGACATATTTAGTTACTGGATTGCCGACTAATGATAGGGGGAATGGGCAATCTGATTATTTCTTTGCAAGGGGTGAGGGTATATTTGGATCGGTCGGGGCTGGTCGAATCCCAGAATATTGGAGTTTTTCGAGTGAGTAGCATTTTTTCTGTAATATTTAATCCTCGAATCTCATTTATGAATTGGAATAATTGTGTATTTGTCATTGCAAATCCTCTACGAAATAAATCATTTGACTTGACTACTCGAACTATTTCCAATACCAAAGCGATTTTAGCTTTGCCGGCTGAAGAAAGAAACTATAAAACCATCTTAGTGGAGAAGAGATTGAGGGCGACTCTGTTGTGGAGGGATATTCACAACCGAGAAGGAGAATGTACACTTTTGGCTTTTTGTAACGATGTATTGCCCGTGATAAATTGTAGATGGTCGTGTCGAGGTTATACGGAGATCCTAAATTTCAAAAGCCTCTAAAACCTAAGGAACTTTTATGCGCAAATGATATCATGACTGGACCATTTACAGTAGCCTCACTCGACGAAATGAAGAACCGGAGGAAGGCAGGAAGTTGAAGGTGAAAGAGCCAGAAGTCGAGAAAGTAACTGGTCCCCAACCAAAAGAAGTCGTCTCGAGTGAAGCTGTTGCGGAAAATGGAAAGTCAACTAAAATGACTTCGGCAGGGAAGAAAAGGAAATCTATTACCGAGGTGGAGGAAGATGCTGACAATCTTATTTTAAAGGTTCCTCGCGAGTCGACTGCAATCTCTGATCCCTTAAGCATAGATTCATTTGTGGATGGGCTTCTTCTAGAGGGGTAAGAAGAAAGGCTAACGTAGATCGGTCCAGCGGAGGCTATGAGGAAAGCCATAACTCTGAACTATCAAGTGTGTATAACAAATAATTTTTTTTGGTCGAATGATCTCTAACTTAGGCTTTTTTAGGAATTGGAATGTAGTCTATACATGCGAAAGAATGCGGAATCGAGTCAACGAAGGATCAGGGAGATAGAAAAAATATTATCAGTGGTGAGGAATTAGGCTTCAGAGCTGAAGTCCGGGCTGGCCGCTTCTTAAAGAAAGGAAAAATGGCTCAAGAAGGAGTTGAAGAAAGTGAAGGCTACTTTGAAAATGGAGAAGGAAATGTCTGAATCAACGATCGGCAGCTATAAGCAAAGTTTTGAGAGCATGAAGAAGGAAAATGAAAAATTGCTAGAGCAAATGGAGGAAATTACCATCGACTCCATGATGAAAGACAAATATGATTTGATGAAGGAATATCTTACTGGGAAGCATGTCGACTAGAAACTCGAGAAATGGATTCGGGAGTACGAAAGACGTGTAGCTGGGCTTTCGAAGTCGAGTTAAGGGAAGACAAGGTAGAGTCAGTGGCAATTTCTGAAGCTGAAATAAGAGGGGGTCGAGGAACGATTGAAGGAATGAAAGGATGTTGTACCGGCTGTGGTCGATACTAAAGCGAGGATGGAGACTGAAGTCCAAGAAGTGTTCCTGCCAGTGTTCCAGCGGCTGCTGAAGAAGATCCAACCAGTGCTCTTAAAGTTTAAGGACTTTATATTCTAATGTACTTAAGGTTTTTGTTAACATTTTGTATAAAGCAAAACAACTTTGTCCAATGGAAGGGAAATACGTCGATGTGTTTGAACAAGACCCTCTATATTGTCGTATGAAAAAAAGTCCCTACTGAATTATTCTAATGAATGAATTTTTATTCCAATCAGTCGAATGACTTCTATAAATTTCTTTATTCACATTTTTGAAAGACAACTAAATACTGCGAAAGGCAACTACTTCGAAAAATAACAAAACATTGTAAGCGTTACCAGATGAACCGCTTAAGATGAATGGCGTTCCAACTATTACGGACAGGAGTTCCTTCCACAGTTTGTAGCTTGTAGGCTCCTCTCCCGATAATTTTTGTGATGAGGTATGGACCTTCCCAGTTTGGTCCCAACTTACCATCTCCAATCTCCTTTGTATTCTAGAATACTCTACGTAGGACCCAATCTCATGCCTTGAATGTTCTGCTCTTGACATTTTTGTCGAAGAATCTAGCCATCCTCTGTTGATGAGCAGCCAATCGAATGGAAGCTCGGTCCCTTAATTCATCAATCGTGTCGAGATTGAAATTCATAAGCTGTCGATTCGTTTCTTCATCGAGCCATTGGTTGCGAGGGGACAAGATGGCTTCTTCAGTCAGTATTACTACTTCAGTTCCAAATGCCAGTGTGAATGGGGTTTTGCCTGTCGAAGGTCAGGCTGTCGTTCTGTAGGACCACAACACCCCTGGAAGTTCATCCGCCCAAGTGCCCTTAGCCTTCTCTAATCTCCTCTTCAAAGTATTCAGAATCATTTTATTGGACGACTCGGCCTGGCCGTTCGCTTGTGGGAAGCGTGGGGTTGAGAATATCAACTTTATGCCCCAGTTCCTGCAGAAGTCTTGAAAGTGATGGCTGATGAATTACGAACTATTGTCAGTCATGATTTATTTCGGTATGTCGAACCGACAGATGATATTCTTCCAGATGAATGTTTGTGCCTCTTTGTCGCGTACCCTGGTGAATGATTCGGCTTCGATCCACTTCGAGTAGTAATCTATCAGCACAAGCATGTAGACACGCTGGCCCGGTGCGGCTGGGAGTTTTCCTACGATGTCCATTCCCCACTTCATGAACAGCCAAGGAGACATGATGGGATTTAGTTTTTCAGTTGGGAGATATGAAACTGAAGCAAACCTTTGACATTTGTCGCATCTCTTAATGAATTCAGCTGAGTCAGACCTCATCGTTGGCCAGTAGTATCCTGTCGAATGGGCTCGAAGAGCCAAGCCTCTACCTCCAGAGTAGTTTCCATATTCCCCCCGTGCAGCTCCGTCAACACATGATGTGCTTCATTGTGTGTGTGGCACTTCAAGTAAGTTCTCGAAAATGATATTCTTAACAGCTGACCGTCGAACATTGTGAACCTTGCAGATTGTCTCTGGACTTTTCTGGCTTGGATTTTGTCGTCTAGAAGCACGCCTTCTCGCAAATATTTAATAATATGTGACATCCAAATGTCGACTGAATCGACCGATGCGACCATTCTTTCTTCCTTCCAAATTACTGGCAAGTTCAAATATACTACTGGTATTGTACGTGGTTTCTCTCCCTCCATTGTTGATCTAAGGGTGGCCAGAGCATCTGCTTGTGAGTTTTCGCTTCTTGGGACTTGGGTTATGGTAAATTCCTCAAATGTCGACTTAATATCATTTACCTTTTGTAAGTAAGATGCCATCTATAGACCTCGTGCATGATAGAACCCATGAATCTGGTTGACAATCAACTGTAAATCAGACTTAACTTCTATCTTTCTAGCTCCAAGTTCTTTGGCTAAATACAACCCAGCAATCAATGCTTCCTACTCTGTCTCGTTGTTGGTAACTCTAAAATCGCACTTGATTGCTTGTTGTAGAATATCACCTTCTGGAGTAGTAATCATTAACCCAAGGCCGCACCTATTTTTTTTACTGGACTCATCGACTGCGAGTTTCCAAGGAATAGTCGAGTGGATAGAACAGACTTCTGTTTCAGCTGCAGCAAGTAGGCCGGGAGTGAAGTCAGCCATGAAGTCCGCTAAAGCTTGAGATTTGATGGTGGTCCTAGGCAGGTACGTAATATCATGTACCCCAAGTTCAATTGCCTACTTTATTAATCTCCCTGATAGTTCTGGTTTATGGAGTATGCTTCTCAAAGGATATGTCATGTATACCGTGATTGGGTGTCCCTAAAAGTAGGGTCTGAGCTTTCTTGCAGCTATAATCAGAGCGAATACCAACTTCTCCATTAACGGGTATAGTTATTCTGCTCTCAGCAGGGCTTTGCTTACGTAGTAGACTGGGAGTTGAGCTTCCACCACTTCTCTGATTAAGACCGCGCTGACCGCGTGTTCTGAAACACCTAGGTAGAGATAAAGCCTCTCGTTATCGAGTGGTTTCGACAACAAAGGTGGAGTGGTTAGATATTGTTTGAGTCCTTTCAGCGCTTCTTCACAAGCAGGAGTCCACTCGAAGCTGTTGGCCTTTTTTAAAGCTGAAAAGAATAGAAAACTCTTGTCTGTGGACTTGGAGATGAACATGTTCAGTGCAGCAATCCTCCCCGCTAGTCGCTGTTGGACAATTATGACCCATAGCGTCACTATTTGTACAGATCACGGTGTTGTTGAACAAATTAACTATGTGACAAATGAGATTGCACTCTTATCATTTGTGATTAGATCACCTAGATATATAAATGATAAAGAGGTCCTTATGATTTGTTCATGGATTGAGAATGATATGAGACAGTATCAGTCCACGAATGATAAATCATTAAATATCCCTAGTCAGAGTATTATCGAGATTGGACATCGATGAATACGTAAAAGACTAGTATTACACTTGTGCGCGTTGTGAGGGCACAACGGCATAGTTCTCATATATTTGGGTATAGGATACTCATGCAAGGGTAATAGGAGGTTGTGTTTTACCGATGGTACAGGAAACAGCTTCGCTCTGGATAAGACCCCCTCAGAATTCCATTGGTAGTATGACTATGTGTCTATGGAAATCCGAAATCAGGGTAGGTGTATTTGGTCTTAACCTGAGACTTGCACCGCTAATACTTGCGACAATCAATATACTTTGGTTGCGGTCGTCCAGGACTTTAACAGGTTCTGTGTACGCCAATGCTGGGTATATTGAGAATCGTAGTGTGTTGGGTGTGATGTCAAGACGGAAGTGTCACTCCAGTCATATGGAGATGATGATCACGTAGGGATACAGAACTGGTTCTCTAAAGGGTTGCAACCATCGGGATAATATGACTTGGTCATGATTATCCGATATTAAAGAGACTAGTTGCTAGTGATCCGATATATGCATCGTACGGGGCAAACACTGTATCAGCCCCAGGCCTTACATGTGATCATCCGATACTGGACAGAAATACGCAATACTACGTATAATACGCCTGATATATATCCTTTATTCCTGTAAGGATATTTCCGGAGAATTGGGTAGGCATGGCGCTTTGCTAGAGGCCAACCTTGTATTGTAAATCGGTACAAATGTAGTACTTGGTACTTAAGTGTTTGGATAGTCCGACGACCGTATTTACTGCTAACATATCCGGGGATCTCATGGGTCGCTTCTCAAAGATTCACCGATGACGTATGACTCGCACTTTTAATTAATCTGGGATTAATTAGATGAGAGAGAAAATTAATCTGATATTAATTGCAGAGATATTTTATCTGGGATAAAATATCATTTAAAGAGAGATAACGATTAATTTGGAATTAATCGATAAATTAATATATTTGATATATTAAACGAATTAGATTTCGACGCGGAATTAAAATTAGATTTTAATTCGGGCGAACGAGTTAATTTAGAATTAATTCGTTAGCGACGTGAATAGTGATTTCGCTAGGTGTAATCATTTAATTACGACGCAACGGAAAATTCTTTAATTTGGAATTAGCGAACCCGAGCCCGGGATTATTTAGGAGCGCATTTGCATTTCGAATTCGAGTGCGGCACGCAAGTCAAATCAAGTGTCAAATCGCTAGTCGCATCAAGCGTCAAATCATTAGTCACTTTGAATTATGTGACAAGCTAGTCACATTGATTGATTGAGTGATGTGACTTGATGGATGTTGATGGTGGAGTGTATTACACTCAAGTGTGATGGCATTATTGACATTTAATATATTAAATGTTTTGTATTTGTTTTTGATTTTGGAAATCAATTAATTGATTATGGTAAATCAATTTAAGTGTATTGGATACACCATTTGCCAACCACTCAACACAAACTCATCTCTCTCTCATCTCACGCCCTTGGGGCTGTATTTTTCTCTCTTCTGGTTCTTGAACTGCCGAGAGATAGAGAAGCAAGTGCTTGGTTTTTGTGGCAAAAATCAAGAGAGCTAGCACTCCGAGAGAAATGCGAAGGTGATAGGGAAGTCCACCCATGAGCCGGGAATCGTTTGACGAAGCTTGGAGCTCAAATTCTTGGAGAATGATGACCGAAAATGAGTAGTCCAGAAGCTCACTGCCGAGCAGTCCATGGAGGCAGAAAATCATTTTTCTTCGTCGCCGCATCGATCAACCGATCGATGTGAGTATTCCGCAACGCCCTTGTTGTTATTCGCACATGTTTCATTACTTTATTCGATCCTCAAGACTTAGAGATTTCCCAACAGTCGCATGACATCCTTTGGACTGGAGGGTGAAAGGATTTCGAGGATTTACTTGATCTGGTCTAGATTCACTTTTATCCCTCATCGGGTGACTACGTATCCCATAAATTTCCCTGAAGCAACACCAAATGCACATTTAGTAGGATTCAACTTCACCTCGTACTTGTCCATGATGTTGAAGGCTTCCTCCAGATGCTCGAGGTGCTGTTTCGATTTAGTAGATTTCACCAGCATATCGTCTATGTAAACCTCCATTGTCTTCCCAATTTGACTGGCGAACATCTTATTGACTAGTCATTGGTATGTTGCCCCTGTATTTTTTAGGCCAAACGGCATAACCTTGTAGCAGTAAATTCCTTGGTTTGTGACAAAGGTTGTCTTCTCCTGGTCGTCTGGATGCATAAGGATCTGATTGTAGCCTGAATACGCATCCATGAAGCTCAACAACTCATGTCCAGCTGTAGCATCGACCATCGAATCTATGTATGGTAGTGGGAACGAGTCCTTCGGGCAAGCTTTGTTCAAATCTGTAAAGTCGATGCAGTCTCTCCACTTTCTATTATTCTTTCTCACAACGACCACATTAGGAAGCCACTCTGGAAACTGAACTTCTCTGACCGCTCCATTCTGCAACAACTTTTGAACCTCTTCATTAATGATCTGATTCCTTTCAGGGGAGAACTTCCTTCTATTCTGCCTGACCGGGGTATGGTCTGGATCTACATGCAATTCTTGAGTAATCAGCTCAGGATCGATTCATGTCATGTCCTTGTGAGACCATGCAAAATTGTCATGTCGCTTCTTTAGGAATTCGATCAAGTCGGCTCGTAGTTTATGATCCAAGTTAGCTCCAATCAGTGCCTTGTGATCTGTAAACTAAGAGTGAATTTGGACCTCGTCAAGCTCCTCTAGATTTGGTAGTGTCGGTTCTAAGTAACGAGATCCACTCTGTAACTGCTATGTCGACTCAGTTTTCACCTTCAAGGTCGTTTGGTAGCAGCTTCTGGATGCAGATATATCGCTTTTAATCTCTTGAATCCACAATTTGGTTATGAATTTAATAACTTGGTGATAGGTAGGTGAGACCGCCCTCATGTCGTGAATCCAAGGTCTACCCATGTTAAGATTGTAGGCTGAAGGACTATCCAAGACCAAGAACATGGTCATTTTGTTGACTCCTGCTACGTAGACTGGGAGTGATATTTCTCTAATTGTGAATTTCTGCTCCCCACTAAACCCAATTAGCACAGTCATCTACTTATTTATTTTGTCCAACTCGGCCCCCATATCCGCGAGGGCTATAGCGAAAATTATATTGGCTGAAGAGCCTGTGTCGATCAACACTCGCTTGATCATAAAGTTTGCCTCTTGTAATGAGATGACTAAAGCGTCGTGGTATGGATTTAATTAAGCTATGGGAATCTCCGTCGTCTGGAAACTTTGAGTCAAATTGGTGAATATCTTCTCTATTGACATTATTGTATGAGAAATACTGCTAGTAAGAGCTCTCGAATGTCATTTGATCGCCGAATACAAGACTCCACTGATTTCAGATCCTCCTGAAATAACATTAACTGTGTTGTTAATTGGTGAAGGTGGGGTCGGAGCTTCTCATTGACCTTCTCTCTCGTCCCTTCGTGCCAAGGTTGCTTTCCCCTTCTCAGTGAGAAAATCTCTCATAAATCCTTTGTTTAATAGTTTCAGGACCTCCAATCTCAAAGCTACACACTCTGTTGTCGAATGGCCGTAGTCTTGATGGAATTCACACCACTTTCTGGTGTCTTTTTTTGGTAGAGCCCCCCCTGGTACGTGGAGGCCACTCCACTTCACTTCCCATTTTCTTAAGTACCGAGACAAATTCCCCTGGGAAAATTGTAAAATTATAGTCTGTGACCCTGGGTTTGCTTGATGGTGCTTCCTCTCGATTTTTGTAATGCATTGGTCGTCTGTCAAAATCTTTGTGGAAAGGCCTTCGCTCTCCTCGTTGGTGGTTCCCTCTTTCCGTATGATTATGAATAATCATATCCGGTCGTCTGGAAACAGCAGGCCTTCTATCAACCCGCGTATTTGGAACGCCATCCCTTATTTTGTTTCTTTTATCTTCTTTCCATCTTATTTCCACCTGGGCCCGTGCCATGACCTGGTCCATCGTGTAGCATCGAAACATAGTTAGTTTCTTGTATAGTCCAATATCATAGAGCAGTCCATTCCAGAAGGCCTCTACCGCTGTAGGTTGGTGAAGATCCAGAATATTAATTCTCTCACTGTTAAACCGAGCTACGTAGCTTCGTAAAGATTTCCCTTTTCTTTGCTGGATGGAATTGAGATCCTCTGTAGTCTTCTCAAATTTGCATGAACTAGTAAAGTGTTGCACGAAATTATCTGCGGTAGGACTCGATGGATCTGTAGGGCAGGTTGATGAACCAAGTGAGGGCTGGCTCTGCCATCGTTTCTCCAAAGCATCTACACATTCCATCTTCCCATTGGCTTGGCGACAAGCTAGTCAACATCATCTTGTACTTGTAGTGTATTACGTGGTCGTCCGGATTGGTGAATCCATCATATAGCTTCATTTTGGGTGGGCTGAATTTTCGAGGCAGTTCAACAGCTACGATTGACTCCATGAATGAGGTATCAGAAATTGCTCCAGCTCTGTTTCTTTCTAATTGGCAGTTTTTCCCCTGGTAATCTGGACATGATTGCTTCCTTGAATTCCATCATCTCTCTTCTCATGGAGGATGCAATCTGATGAGTGGGATCGATAGAGGAATTCGGACCATGAGGAATTGGTAGGCTGTTGTCAACATGCCCATCTGATGTGGGTGGGACTCTTGGATTGCTTAGATTACTTGGATTGCTGGTCTGACCAAGGATGTTGTGATGCTGAGGATTTGACGATAGCTGCTCCAGCTGTTTTTGTAGGCTCACGTTGGAGTTTAACATTGTCAAATTCTCATCTTCTAAGGCTTGTAAATGTTCTTGGAGCATGGCAAGTTTTGTAGCCATGGGATCTGGCGTCTCTCGTTGCCTGAAGCCATTATCAGTTGCTTGTAGTCTTATAGAGAGCGAATCAAATGAGTTTTTTTTGTAAAAAATCACTTAAGGACCTACGGTGGGCGCCAAATTATGGACGCTAGATTTCGGTTGAGGTCCACAATCGAGAATTCAAATGAAGGGCACCAGCGAACCTGTAAAATAATGGTGGAAAGAGCGATGATGTTACTACCTACCAGTGTGGTGGGAGCCGTAGGCATTCCGACACTCAAGTCAGTAGTGTGAATAAGTCGAAAGTAAGGAGAACAAGGTCTAAGTTACCTAGTCTCCGTTTAATTACAGTGAGGGCAATGGATGTAATGATTTCTTGAATGATATACAGTGGAATTGTCTTCCCTCCCTTTTTGTCTGTGCCTAGACACCTCTCTTTTATAGGTCCTTTTGTCGTGGGCTCATTTAAACCTCTTCTACCCGTTGGATGTGTTAATGGAGGGTTTATGATTGTAACTGTTGATTAATGAAGTTCATTATTGTAGGCGTTTTCCTAATCCAATTACTCATGAATCTGTTGGCCTTCCTGAGCTGTTAAATTTGTGATGATGGGCTCTGGGTTGGTCTGGTCTCTTGGTCCAAAGCTGGTTTCTCAAATTAGATCTGTTGGTGGGCCTTGGGGCTTTGGTTTCGTGATTGACCCAAAGGTGGAATGACGGTTATGCCCATTGGGCCTAAATTTAGCTCGTACAGATAACATCGATTTTGTGTGAGGTCCTTCATACTTTGATGTGATGTATGTCAGAAACCTTTCATGATCTGGCCTCCAGATGTTTGTTGGGTATGGACTTATGCACTAAGTAATCAAGTGCGAAGCAAGACAAGATCCGTCGGCCCATATGTGTACCATAAGGGGTTTAGGTATCCATGTGAGTTAAGTCATGATTCTTAAAGACTTTGGCCAAAGCTGATCACCTATGGTGGATAGCATCAGTTGTAAAGAATCGTGGACATGTCGACATGAGATGTGCGCCTTGGAAACTTGACGGTATATTCTATCTTTCCTAAGCACAAATCGGATAGCCTACGACAAAGGGATTGTTAAAGATATGTAATGACCTCGACTTGTATAGTTTAGAAAGGTCGTTGGTGTTCTTCGCGAATTGGAGGTGGCCGAATTACTTACATATTAGCTAGGCTTATATGACGAATGTGTATGAACTTAGAGAGTCCCAATACGAAGTGTACTCGTTGAGCACTTTGGTAGCCGATTAATTTTTATAAAAGATAATATTCGATATTGTAATTATCAACTAAGATAATCAAGTGTTATTAGATAATATTGATTATTTACTTTGACCTAATTGGATTAATTCAATAATTACACAAGGGCTTAATTGTAAAATCATAATTATCTCTTCCATTTGAGGATATTATGGTAATTGTAAGTATGTAATAATATGTGGTTTTAGCTTGATTTAATTGGATTAAATCAAGGTGGCAAACATTTAACTAATTCATTTCCTAATCTTTGGCTTGATTTAATTAGATTATGTTAAAGTGGAAGACAATGGAGATTAGTCACACCTAATTATACATATTTGGACAAATTAGATTAAGCCCACTTAAAAGTTGATTACAACTTTTATTAATTAAAAATTGCATAAGTTTTGCTATAAATAGCAAGTTTTAGGAAGGTTTTAATTACAAGTAAAAATACAAGCAAATTCTTAGAGAAAGTAGCCTAAGTTAGAGAAATATTTAGAGAAGCTTGTGAGGTCTCTAAAACATTTCATTAAGGAGAAATCAAGATTAGATCTTGAAGTGAAGCTTGCTTGCGTTGGAAAACAAGATTGGATCTTCAAGTCAAGCTTGCACACCTTGGAGGTTCTCCAACAATTTCAACAAATGAGAAATAGATTGGATCTTGTATCAAGCTTATTGGGTAATGTTTGATCTTCTCCTAAGCTATGTTTATTTGTGTATTAGATGCATGATCACATAGTTTAATGTTGAATAAGGCTAATCAATTGTGTTAGAATACTTTAGAAGTATAAACACAAAATGCTTGTATTTAGGTCAAAGATGCTCATGTTGGACATGGAACAATTAATAAGAGTTTGGAACTCTAGATTAAAGCTTAAAGCTATGGCTACCATTCTAGATTCACTTGAACACCTTTAGGTGAACTAGAATTGTTCATGAGACATTTCCAATTAGGATTCTAAAATGGTTTGTGTATTGGATTCAAAATTTACTCAAATACGTATTTAGAATAAATTTATGTTTTTGGAAAAAAAAATTGATATTTTGAAGAACTTCATTTTTATTCTATAACATGTGTTGATATTGGTTTTGGAATTAAAAATTAATTTATGGTATTTTTGAAGTGTTTAGGGAGAATTGGAAGTGATTAGGGTAAAATACCTGAATCCATTCAGCTCACTGGAAAGTGGGCTGAGTGTGACAAAACAAATGAAATTAAAAAAAAAACAAAGGGTTGTTTGCGCACTATAGTGCACGCCCGCACTGTAGAGCGCACGAGTAATATTTTTGTTTTTGTTTGTTCGGGAGCTTCCGGACTCCGATTCAATCCCAGTATTTTCCTATACACTTGTAATGGAATATAGTATTTAATTAAATAATTTAAAATTATACCTAAACTTGATATCCATGGGTTATGCCCATTTTCACTGCTCGGGGCACCGATCTGACCCTAGGGGTTCCACAACTGCCCCAACAGAATGGTATCAGAGCAAAGGCTTAACCATATAACACATGTTTTGAATCAATGCCATGGTAATTTTAATTTAATTATGCATAAGACAAATTGGATATGTATTGCATGTTTTAAATTAAAACTTTGACCTAACTAGATTAATGACTTGATTGTCATAAATCTCATGTGATTAGGTGATTAATTTTAAGTAATAGTATTAATAATGTTGGAGCATTATTGGATGGTTCGTCTTGTCAATACGGAGATGAATGAGTTTTTACTCCTTATATCCAATATCGTCATTAGTGTGAGGGTATAAGTGCTCGAAACTTAGGTCGCTCCGGTAAAACATTAGATGTAGCGTGATGAGTTAACTTAGTCACTCAATATCATCATTAGTGTGAGGGTGTACATATGAAGCTCATTAGTGCACATTGACAAGTATACACCTAGAACACGTCTTAATCCAATATCGTCATTAGTGTGAGGATAAGAAACGGTTCAGGACCAAACCAGGAGTCACATGAAGTGATTGACCTTGAAGGTCTATCTAATGAGTTTACAAATGCCAATATCGTCATTAGTGTGAGGCTGGAGTAAATGTAATGGGATCCACTTCCCGCTATGAAATTTTGATAGTCAAATTTCTATTTTTCCATTAAGGGAGATTACGGAATTACGTAAAGTAGTGGGATGGCACTAATAGATTTAAAATTCCACAATCAATTAGTGTTATCACTTTTGAAATGAAAACTATTCTACTACTACTCAAAAAATATTGTCTTGTAGATGGCTGGCACTAATCCATTGATGAAATTTTTGGATTCCTACAAGCTAAAATGAGCCGAGAACTATATCGAATGGGAAATGAACATACATCTTGTCTTGGAGTTTAAAAATTTGACTTATGTCACGATCAATCTACTGCCTGTTGATATCGATCCTGACTCCACTTCAGAAGAGCGAGAAACTTTTGATAGATGGAATGGTGATAACCTGAAGGTGAAATCCTACATCTTAGGATCCATGGTTCCAAATTTACTGAGACAGTACATTAAAGTACCAGATGCTTGGAGCATTATGCGGACACTCAAGGAGTTGTTCGAGGAAAATCAAGAGATGGAACTTTATCGAAGTTCTAAGGAATTGTTACGTGCTGAACTTAAGGAGGAATGAGCTGTCAGCACTCATGTTTTGTCCTAGACATGCCCAAGGTCTCTAAGTCATGATATTGTGTGTGAATGATCAAGTGAGTTTGCGGAAAAAACTTACATTGGGCAGATGTGCATTTTAAAAAATTTTGTATGTTGATGAAGCTCCAAGCTTTGTTGAATGAATCCAACCCAAATGTGAGTTTCCCTATCACCTTAATCAACTTCAATTGTGCTAGCAAGCTTGAAATTTTTGCAACTAAAAACTTCAAAGAGATGGGAAGAGTTTCGGCCAACCAAGGAGGGAGAAAAGAGAGTTGTATTTTTGTATTTTTTTTCCAAAAACCTAATACAAAAGTTGACTTGCAAAAGGTGTATATCTTTTCCAAAAAGAAAAGCAAAGTGTGTTGGAGGGAAAAAACATTAAATGCTCCCAACAACTTCCATCACTCATGTTGACAATTGATGTAAGTTAGTGGGCCCCACCACTTAAATTCAAAATTCAAGTTGGCTTGCTCAGCACACTTCAGGCTCGAGTTCGTTTAATCTGATTAACCTAATTTTTCGTCACGACGTAATTAAATCCAATTTAATTAAATAATAATGTCTCGTAAAATTTTTACGAAAGTCGCTTGCGAATTAATTCCAAATTAATTTGTTCGCCCAAATTCAAATCAAATTTTAATTCCGCTTTGAAATTCGAATTCAATTAATATATCAAATATATTATTTAATCGATTAATTCCAAATTAATCGCTTTCTCTCTTCTATTCGAATTTTATCCCATATAAATTCTTGTAGCAATTAATCCTAGATTAATTTTCTCTCTCTTAATTAATCTAAGATTAATTTTGTTCGAGTCAAATATCATCGGTGAAACTTTAGGAAGCGACCCAAGAGATCCCTGGATATGTTGGCAGTAAATACAGTCATCGGACTATCCGAACACGTGCGTACCCCGTACCACGTTCTTACCGATTTACAAAACATGGTTGGCTTCTAGCAAAGCACCGTGCCTACCCAATTCTTCAGAAATATTCAACAAGGAATATATAATATATATCAGGCATAATATATAATGTATTACGTATTACGATCCAGTATCGGATGTCACATGCTAGGCCTAGGGCTGGAATTATGTATGCCCCGTACGAAGCATATATCGGATCACTAGCAACTAATCTTTGTAATTGGATAATCATGACCCTGTCATACTATCCCGATAGTTGCAGCATTTAAGAGTAATAGTTCTGTATCTCTGCGTGATCATCATCTCCATATGACTGAAGTGATATTTCCATCTTGACATTACACCCAATACACTATGATTCTCAGAAAACCCAGAAGAAGCATACAAAGAACCTGTTAAAGCTTCGGACGACCAAAACCAAAGCGTACTGATTGTCGCAAGTATTAGCGATGCAAGTCTCAGGTTAAGACCACATACACTTACTATGATTCGAATTCTCATAGACACATAGTCATACTATCAATGGGATTCTGAGGGGTCTATACAGAGTGAAGCTGTTCCTGGTCCAACGGCTAACAGATCCTCCTATCACACTTGCATAAGTATCTAATACTTAAATATATGAGAACTATGCCTTTAAGCTTCCACAATGCGCACAAGTATAATAATAGTCTATTCCGCATTATCGATGTCCAGTCTCGATAATACTATGACTAGAGATATTTAATGATTAAATCGTTCATGGATTAATACCGTTTCATATCTTATTAATTCAGAACTATTCATAAAGACTTTTATCATTTATATATATCCAAGTAATCTAATTACAAAATGATAAAATAGCAATTTTTTTGTCACATAGTTAATTTGTACAAAAATCATAATGTCTTTTACAAATAGTGATGCTATGAGTCATAATTATCCAACAATCTCTCACTTGGCTCATAGCCAATCACTCAAGTATCTAACACCTGAACTATGTACATGTCGCTCAAACTTTTACTGAGAGACATGCGCTCCATGGGAAATAAGAGAATATTGTAGCACATGTTTTCATACCATGTGTACATTTGCGACTATTGAGGGTAATATAAGTAAAGATCTCAGTCTTGATATTATGTGAGACCCTTGAGACTATTTCAATATTGTGTGAGACCATTGAGATTATTTCAATCTCACATTGTATCTTTTAGACTCTTTTTTGCTTCTCAAAACTTAGATTTGATGATCGCAGTCTTGGAGTGCTACTGAAGGCTCATGAGAGATTCGATCCAAAAAGACATCTCTGGAAAAGCGAATTGAATCAAGGTAGAGAGATTCGAGAAATGAGAAAGATCATTAAATGAGTAATATCACATTAGCTTGTATTTACTGGTCGACCAATTATGTTGTTCTATGTGATCAAACATGATTGTGAATACAAAATAAATATTACATCCGAAAAGAGATCGAGAAAGATTTAATGGGATAAATGATCGAGGATATTGCATACATAATCCACTATGGTTCTATCCATTTTTCGAGTAGCTATATATTCCTAACAGATGTATAGCAAGTGAGCTCTCGAAGTATGCTGGTCGCACGACACAATTGCTAAGTATGAATTATTCTTGTAGAGATAATAGAAACTGTTGATCCCATCATGTGTGAGTGGGAGATGTTGGAAATTATTAAGAGTTGTTAAATAATAACAATTAATAATAATGTTGAATGGGGAACATATGGTACACCCATGATGATAATATTTTTTGGAAGGGTTAGATAAAGTCATTATGCATTCAAATACATGTGATTACATAGTAATCAATGCATGTGATTACATAGTAACTTGTTTTCCCTCCTATAAATAAGAGCATTTGCTTATTGAGTTAATCAATCAATTAAGTTTGATTAAGAGCATCTCTACAAGAAGAAAGGTATGCAATTGTGTTGTGGTTAACTTAGATTTATTTCAATTAATTTGTAAATAAATCTAGGACTAGTAATATATGTTTGGTTAGATCCTAAGAGGACAAATATGTAAATATATTAGGGATTATGTTTCCTAACAAGACCAAATAATGATTAAGTTATAACGTAATTGTAAAAGCATCATAATTGACATTGAAAAATATTATAACAGTATCATTCTTGAACAATTCCCGGTCAAGGTTTACATTCGTGGTCGATAAGTAAACTCGAGAGACCAGTACATGTCATATAACATAATATTGAATTCCGGTGGTTTATCTCAGTGAGCTACGAGTATAGGGGGACTTGTATAGATATGTAGATGTTCATAGCGGATGAACACTGAACGATTCACGGAAGATTCCTAATAGATTGTATGTTTGTTAAAGAATAATAAGTTGTCATTCTAGAGTTCTTAAACTACTCTATGAAAATCTACAATTATTATTGAGTGTTATAATTATGGTGAGACTCTTGTGTTGTTGGAAGTTTGGATTAAAGCTTGATTGGAAGCTAATTTTATTTTTATTTAATTAATTTGATTAATTAAATAATTAAGGTTTATGCCTAATTCTAAAATTGGAGTTTTCCTTTTCATGGATGTAATATAGTATATTAAATATAAATTAATCATTTTGATAGTGTTTTAGAAACACTTATATGTGTAATTGATACTTTTGGACTAAAATGAGAAAAATACAGAAGTTTATATTTCTAGCCTAAATTCGACTAAGGGGTAATTTGGACATTTCAAAATTTATTTTTGGGATTCAATATGAAAATAAATAATTTATTTTAATAGTGTGAAGAAAATTTTTGAAGTAAAAAAAATGCGATTTTTCACACACTACTACGATACCCGATAAAACCGTATTTACGCTAACATATGTATCATATTCTAAAATTTAAAGTATTGTTTGTCAATTTAATTGTCCATTAGGCTACAAGCTGATGTACAATTTGAGATTCTAATGTAACGCCTTAAGTCAAATTTCTCTGCAGAAGACAGCTTGGGGGTGCCTGATCAGTGTGGTACAAATTATATGTGGGCCTGGTACTGGTTATAAGCCGGTGGCAACCCGTTTATAACTCTATATTTTTTTTAAATAACTAGTAGTCAAGTGTTTTAAAATTTTCTATTATAATATTATGCTAGAAGTAATGGACTCCAAATGTAAAAATAACCTTAGATCATGAGAATATTAAGACTGCTATGATTATATGACAATGTATATTTCATCTTCTCAATGAGGAATTTGGATACAAAAGATCATCATAGACAATTTTCATCTCTAGGAATTTTGGAACCTTGAAAGTAGGTTCCATTTTACAAAGGACCACAAGATATCAAGAACTTCTAAAAAAAATTGAGTTGGATTCTTGGCACCCCTTATAAACTTCTTTTAAACAACAAAATAGAGGTGTTGATGAGTTATAAAATATTAAGGAGTAAATAATTTGTTAGCGACATATTGTTGAGATGGATTTTGATAAAGCAACATTAGAAGACTTTGACGCGCATTAGCAGATATTTCAAAAAAATGTCGAAGTACATTGGTGATGAAAAGACATGGATGTGAAGACTTAAGCGACAAATGAAGAATATCTTGTATAATCTTAGCTTAAGGCTCCCTTTACAAGTGAGTTGATAATTTAAGTCTCTAAGCTTTTAAGAAATATGCACATTCATAGAGATGCATTAAGGTTATATGCAAAATGGTTTTAACTTTCAAATCTTGACATTTTGGCATTGAGACTGGCATATCGGTCCCCTACACTGGCATATCAGTGCCCCCGATCTGTTTTGAACAGTTTTACATCGCCTCTAGAATCGGATTACTCCATACCGGTCACCCATACTAGTCACATATATCGGCCACCCATACCGGTCACTTTGGAGTTTCCACTGTTCCTAGAACCGATCGAGAGCATACTGGTCAACCTTTATATTTTGCATGCTCTTGGAAATCGGCAGGATCCATACCCGTCTCCATACCGATAAGCACACCAGCATATCGGATTCCATACTGGTCAGTAATCTGATATTGTACTTGAATTTTCAAACGGTAATATAGTTGTTATACTTTGTCAGACCAGCATACCGGTTTCAGACAGAGAGTGAAGATTGTCTTTCACTTTCTCTATGAATTGAGTCCCAAATTCATTTTTGCTAATTTCTTGAACCTTCATACATGTTCTCCGAGGCAAAAGTAAATAGAGAAACAAACCTTCTTATTCATTTATTCTTTTAGTCATAAAACTCACTATATAAATCTTCATACCATTTAGAGAGCTTAGATTTCCTGGGTTAGAAACTCAACTAAATCTTTATTATCTTTGTGAGTGCCCAAATTGTACTTTAAATCTTCAAATATTTAAATACTTGTGATTGGAAGACCTCTGTTGAGTGAGTATACTCAAAGAAAAATTTGTAAAAGGTTGTGAGTTAGCATATGAACAAAACTCATTGTAGGGTTTTAAGAGTGAGCCATTAGAAATCTCTTGTGTGAAAGTTTGAAGTTAACCTATAGGACAGAACTCTTGGTTGCAGGTGAGTCATGAAAAACTCGATATAAGTTATGAATTCAACTTAGTAGAAAGCTTTAAGCGCGGCTTGGGGAGTGGACGTAGGTATCATTGGCCGATCCACTATCAATCACCGATATCAAATTTCTTTATCCCTAAACTTTTTACTTATTGTAAGTTTTATTTTATATAGGCTTATTATTTAGAAACTTGCATTTAAGCGATATATTATAATTAAAAAAATTGACATAAACTTAATTGGTAAAGCTACTAGCTTAGTAGCGTAAAATCGGCAAGAATTTTGTATTCCGCAATATTAGGTCATTACCCAATTCATCTCCTCGTCCTGGGTATATAGAGTTTGTTTTGTGACTTGTAGGTAATTTCATAATTAATTTCCTCAAATAAGAGGATCATTTTTCCAACCAACATACTAGATCTAATAAAATTATCCATTTACATTGCACTTGTTAGATGGAATGGAAATCAAAACTTGCCTATTTTGCTCAATTGCAAAATTTGAGAAGAAAAATTCTAAATCACTATGATTCAAAGAATTAAATTAAAAAATCTAATAAGTACTATTTTTTTCTTATGAAATTGAATGCAATTACATCTGAATTTGTGATTTTGAAACCAAAGCAAGCAACCATTTCCTCCTCCTCTGACATCTGAATTTGTAAATTTAGTGCAAGAACAGTTCTAGGACAGAAGTCATCACATACCTTGATATTCCAAGGACTCAGATGGCTTGTGATCATGGAGATGGCTTTCTCAATCACACAGGAATAATTGCAGCTGGCATATGCACCACAAAAAGCATCGTATTCAACGCTGGTTTCCCCAGGTTTTCCATGTGAAAGTCGTGCGTCTTACTTATAGCGGGAGCTTTATACAGTTGGTATAATTTTTTTTTTTTGATTATATTCTTTTACTTGTAATTCTACATTTTACTTGCAATGTATTTAAGTAAAATGTAGAATTGTCAAAAGCAAAGTCATCTGTTCTTTCTAAATGACACTAGTGGGGTTATTAAGCAATTCATAAACCAGGAAACTTCACACAGCAAAATTCACTAGCCATAATGAATGTAAAGAAATAAATATACAACCAAACTTGACTCATTCTATCATCTACACTGCAATGAAAAACCCTTTTATTCTTAATCAAAGGCCTATACAATTTTCAAAGAACATAGGAAACTTCTTAAAGAACATTTCTGATATCAAAGGGATAACAAAATTAATACATCAAATGAAAGAAAAATAGGTAATACAAACGTCATTGAACACATTACTCTGTGGACAGTTTCAACTTCTTATATTTGTATCAATTTACTAGAAATTCTCTTATTGTTTCTGGAAAAAGGAAATATTCTACCTTCCCTGTAACTGCGTAATGGTGATTTCATTTGTTGTACACGACTGAGTGTTGCTCGATGGAAAATCAGCTTCAGGAAGAGTCATTTCTGTAAAAAACCCAGGCTGCTTTGGTTCAGGCAATGAACCCTCACTCCCCAACATTAGAACCACAGATGACATATTTGGCCTGTCTTCTGGTCGCTGCTGCACGCATAACAGTCCCACATGAATACATCTTAACACCTCATCAGGCGGTGGACTAAATTCGTCAAGCGTGTTGCCAGCAAGTTCCATTGCTCTCCTTTCTTTCCAGAGTATCCATGCCTGGAAAAGAAAACCTGAAATGAAATGTTTGTTTCGTAATTATTTCAAGTACACTTGATTTTCTACTCTTACATGTCCAAGAAGATTATGTTCATGATTTGGGTGGGAAAATCTCCAGTTTTTCTTTCCACTAACTATCTCTAATACTAAAACACCAAAGCTAAATACATCAGATTTCACTGAGAAAATCCCCTCAGCCGCATATTCAGGAGACATATAGCCACTGCAAAACAACATTGATAGATAAATTCAATTTACAAGCAACATAGAGTAAATTATCAGAAGTTTTAAGTGTCCTTACTATGTTCCAACCACTTTGTTTGTATTGGTCTGAATCTCATCTCCCCCAAATATTCTAGCCAGACCAAAGTCTGAAATTTTCGGGTTCATATCATTATCCAGTAAGACATTGCTGGCTTTGAGATCCCTATGTATAATCCTCATTCTTGAGTCTTGATGAAGATAAAGCATTCCTCTAGCGATTCCATCAACAATATGAATGCGCTTCTGCCAATCAAGATATCTGCTTCTTACTTGATCTGGTCAATATAAATCCATTTTAGCCTAATTACAATTAAATTTTCACCGAATAACTTCAAATGTGAAAGTGATACAAATATATTTGGAAAGTTGCAGAGATTTTTAAAGGTCTTACCAAAAATAAAGAAGTCCAAGCTTTTGTTTGGCATGTACTCATAAATTAACATGGTTTCATCTGCTTGTATGCAGCAACCAAGAAGCTTTACAAGATTGCGGTGTTGAAGCTTAGCAATCAAGGTAACTTCATTTTTGAACTCTTCCATTCCCTGTCCAGAACCTTTTGATAGCTTTTTAACTGCAATTTCCTGCCCTCCCACCAATGTACCCTATAATGATCTCTAAAAATTAGTTTTTATAGAAAGAAAGCTGATCTTAGAAGCATGTTGCAGCATTAATTACCTTGTATACCGGCCCAAATCCACCTTCTCCCAGTTTACTGTCACTTGAGAAGTTACCTGTGGCCTTTGCTAGACTGGAAAAATCAAATTCCCATAATTCCATATCTTCTTTTCCTCTTCCATTATTATAATTCTTTATGTGATTAAACATTTGCAATCCTGAAATTGTAGGAGAATCTTTTTGAGCAGAAATACACTAGGGTAACCAGTCATGGCATTGAAATTTTTTGTTCTCATTTAGAATCCAAATGAATCTACTATCATCAGAGTTTTGACAGTACAAAATTAGACACGTAAAGCAGTTACACGTAAAGCAGTTAACTTGAGAAGTTAAAGGACTTAAATGAAAAAACATGAAAGTTAGAGGGTCACTTTTGCATTTTTGCCTTGAAATTATTTAGTTACCGACTAATCTGTTATTTTTTGCTCCCATTTAGAATCCAAAATTAGACACGTAATGCAGTTACCTTGCTTCTTGAGTTTCTTTTTCCGGATATACAAGATCAATGCCAGTATGAATATTGCCATTGCTAATCCACAGGTAATTATGATTGCTACATGCTTCTTCGTCACAGATTGACCTGAATAATTAAAAGAACAGTCAGTATGTCATTCTGTTATTTATGTATAACAAGACTTGAAACAAAAAAATCTTCAGATGATACCTTTCTTTGAAGTGGCCATCCTGATATAGAGATCTTGCCCACCATCACTGTATCCTTTCATATCCGCGAGGTCACCAAACCAGAGCAAGCAGCCACTTCCATTTTGGATATCTGAATTTGCATAGGCTGTGCAAGAACAGTTTCTCGAACATGTTTCTGCGCATTCACTGAGAGTCAAGCTTTTATTAAACCAGGAAGTAGAAGTGTCTGGCAACTTCAGCCTTGCATAGTTGGGAAATTCATCTCCTTTTTCACAGTTTAATTCTCTCTCTCTGACACAACCTTCAGACCAATTTGACATGCTCCAGTCTTTTGGTGATTTTGGTACAAATCCTTCCAGGCAAGCACATAAAGGAGTGCTTTCTGTTATGCAGCGAGCATTTGCACCGCAGAGTGAATAAAGGTCGCATTGATCTCCTGGTGCGTGATAAGCGTGGAGCCATCCATCTGCTTGACTCGAAGCTCTTATGGAACGCAGAATAAGACCTGATTGGTTCACCCATAACCTTGACACTAGAGAACCCTTGGAATCACACTCATAGTACACTTCATTCTCATTCAGTACAAATTGGTAATTGCATAATGGAACATTGTCTTTCAGCGGAGGAGTCCCCGTAAAACCAAGGCCATTCCAGGATCCAGCTCGGTAGTGCATAGCAGATCCTTTCCTGAGAACAAGTTGGGGAAATCCATGTGGATCAATCCATAATGAAAATTGACCAGAAGCAGGATCATCTTTGCTTTTCCAGGATGACAGGTACCTATCAGTACCTGTTTTAAAGTTCCTTCCAAGCTTCATTCCAGGGAGTAGAGTGTCACAAGGATGATCAAAACTCTGCCACAAAGGGTTATCCAAATTGTCATCTTTCACGACAAGATTTCCCGAATTCAAGAGATTCAAAACTGGTCTTCCCATTGGTTTTGATGTGTTGGATGACCAGATGATTCTATCTCTGCCATCCAGTAGTAGTACAGTCCCCTTAATCGTAACATTTAACATTCCTGAGTGATCAGTGAGTGGATTTTCTCTGTTGGCTACCCACGCAACTGTCCTAGGAATAACCATCTTGTACCAAATTCCCAAGTAACGTTTTGCTGAAGTACCTGGGCTGAAAAATCCCAATTCAAAGGTTCCACCAACTGAAACTAGAGTCTCACCATCTCTGATGGATTGACTTGGTGTAATAGTATCATTTGCAGCAAAAGCTCCTAAGATAAAGAACAAACAAGAGTAAGCAAAAAACATTTTAGTAATTTTAACAGATTTTCTAATGCTTATCCTCATTATGCTAGCTATTTTATACAGAGAAAAATGGTGCATGATAAAAATCAGGAAAAAAACCGACATCCCTGTAAATTTAAGACAACTCTCAACTCTCAAATTAACTTTCGGATTGAATTGGGTCCGTAAATTTCTATAGACTGGACAGTCCAACTCCCCCAGCAAATGCAAAGGCACTAACAGAATACTTGTTGGGTGGGAAATTGAATTTGTTGGGTGGGAAATTGAAAGTTAAATTAATACTGTCGACTAAAGTAGTTGCAACAGAGCACATCTTATAGCTAACTAAATAATCTTTATAATGGATTTTACTTTGACAAATTCCATACCGCATCATGGACTTTGAAAAGTCTAAATTTATAACTAGAGAAAAATCCATCAAATTAACAGTCACATTTTTTTTTTGATAACCGGGGTGTCCGGACCAGCTTACGCGCACCTCGATTAATCCCCGGGACCTGTGCCCCGTGCCCTCAGAAGTTTCCCAACACAGATCAGGTTAAGTCGCTGGCTTTTCAGCCCAAGAGACATGGCCCCAAAGAAATACATCTAGTGGGATTTGAAACATTGAACCTGAGAGGGAGCAAACCACTCAAGCCCAAAGTCTTTACCGCATGGGTTAATTGAGCCATTTTGTACATCGATCTGCAGAGATATATAGTACCTTCAGTGTAATACTACGTGGCAAAAAAAAAAAAAAAAAAAAAAATATAGACAACTTTTTTTTTAAAGGGGCCGTATCACCTTTCCCATTTATTTTTCCCTCAGCCTTTCTTTCTCTCTCGTTTATTTTCTTTCTTTCTCTTTCTTCTTTTTCTTCCAAATACACTGTCAAATCTTCAAACCGCCGCTGCCGCTTCACCGCCGGCCATCGGCCACCACGCGCCGGACCGCCAGAAAGCTGCCGCCGCCAGCTTTCCGTCTCCGCCAAGATCGAGTCCAGTGGCCGCCGGACGCGCCCACACGCGCCGCTTGAAGGGGACGCCACGTCGCCGCTTCTTCTGCGATTTCCGGCCGTCTCCGGCCACTTCTGACGACCACCTCCGGCGAGTGAACACTTTTCAGGCCGAGAGCTTTCCAACGCCGGTGGTCACGTCCCGATCCGACATCGTTTGGGTTGTTTTCCGTTTTATATTTACCGGTAATTCGGAAATTGTATTGGAAGTTTAGATCTGACCGTTGGATCGACGATCCGATCGCATCAGATTATTGCTCTCGAAATTTCGAGCGTTTTGATATATATATCCACCGTTGAAAGTTTCTGGTGGTGGGGCCCGCTTTTTAGTTGTGGGGCCCGATCTTCGTTGTGGGGCCCGCTTTCCTCGATTAAGCGTATCAGCAAGTTCTGAAGCCGTCGCTGTGATTCTTGAGATATTGGCTGACTAGTGGATCTTTCTTTGAGAGATTTGGAGATCGTTGGAGTTCGGTATGTAATTATTACCGTTTTGGGGGTGTAAATGATAGAATTGGAAAGTTTTGGATATAATTGTAAATTTGCATAATTAAGAGGGTAAAACTGTAAAATCTGCTAATTAGGGATTAAATAGTAATATTTAAGAATCTTAGGACTATTTGGCGTATCGGGAAAGTTTATGGGTAAAATCGTAATTTTGGTTATATTGAGGGACCTGATCGTAATTTTACATTTTTCAGATTTTTTAACGAGGATTAAGGCTTTTGCATGGATAGAGGTAAGTACACTCTGTGGTGATTCTCTTAACATTTGTTTGATGATTGATGGTTGTTGTGTGGGTTGGTAAATATATATATAATAAATATATATTGGCATTATCATATATATATATATTGTTATATATATATTTTCATATTTGTGAGATATATATTGAGATATTGAAAGCATGATAATATGAAATCATGATTGTTGAGATGAGTTTGATTTGTTTGGATGCGAGATGGGATTGTATTGGATGATGTGTATTGTTGTGATATGCTGCCGGGTTTGGTATAATAGTGGTCGGATTTGATATGAGATGTGATGATACATCAGATGAGATGAGATGATAGAAAACCTTGGGAGTTGTCATTGAGGTACACTCCTATTGGTTTTGATTTGAGGAAGTACGGGGGCTTCCTATTTGAGTATATTTTACTCACATTTTACGAGTTGATATGGTTGGAAACCTTGGGAGTTGTCATTGAGGTACACTTCCATTGGTTTTGATATGGGGGAGTACAGGGGCTTCCTCATTGAGTATATTTTAGACCTCTGTTATACTAGACCCGGAGTGGCAGCTATGTTTGATGGATGTTTGTATTGTTGAGGGATGATTGTTGTGATGACATTATATGCTATTTTCATATATTGTATTATAATATAAATATATATATATAATATATATACATATATATATTATATATGTTCGTTGGAAATTGATTAAGAAATCGGTAACTTGAGAACATAATGATGAATACTAATTTGAGATATAAATTGTATATTCATACTATGAATTGAAATATTGAGTATTATATGATATTGAGATAAGTTGATGGATGAAATGAGATGAGATGTGTTGTATTGGATGATGTATGAGATTATTGTTATACTACCGGATTTAGTATGATAATGGTTGGAGATAGATGTGATGAGACATCAGGTGGTTTGAGATATTGATAAACCTTGGAAGTAGTGATGAGACACTCTTCCATTGGTGGCGAGTTGGTGGTAACCCTTGGGAGTTGTGATGAGATACTCTCCCATTGGTTTTGATAGAGAGGGAAACATGGGAGTTGTGATGAGGTACTCTCCCATTGGTTTCAATCCATTATTATACCGAATCCGGATAGAAAACTTGATTGATTGAGATGTGCTGTTGTGAGTATGTTTTGTCTGAGTTAGTTGTTATATATATAATTATATATATTTTATATATATATACTTATATTTATTATATAATCTTATTTTGTTGGTGAGGTCTTGTTGAGAGAATGAGTGCTTACTTGCTGAGCTTTTTAAGCTCATTCCCCTCTTCCCCAAACATTTCAGGTAGTTCGTGAGAATAGCAGGAGCAGTACCAGATTGGGATCCACGTGCCACAGTTGTATTTTCGAGTTGGTCCAGACATTTGAGTCGTCGTTTGCATTTGATAAGTCTTGTGTTGTAAACCATAAAGGTTTTGTATACTTTATGAGTTTGTAATTTGTGATGTATTAATTGGGTGTTTTAATTTGGTTGATTTGGCATATAGAGTGCTCGAGCTGAAGTTGATCGCGGACCACTTTCTAGGGTTGGGCCCGCCCTAGGGAGGGGGTCGTGACAGATTTGGTATCAGAGCTTAAGGTTTTAGGTTCTGTAGACATGTTGCATTATATGAGGGTAGTAAATGGGTAGTTTTGTGTCAGTAGAAAAATGTCTGGACGTGGCCGTGGTACTGGTACTCAACGTGGGAGAGGGATAGTTTGACGATACCCGAGAATGACGTGTAATAGTGTAGAGAGACCTCACACTCGGCCGATAGATCTTGAAATTGTTATAACTTATTTGGTGTTCATCCGATTGTTGAGGATAATGAGGAGTTTAGACTTATACCATCAGTAGTTTCGACAGTTGCCCATTTCGCTATTTCCGTAGTTGTTTCTGACGTGATTTCTACAGTGGTACCTAATGTGAATTTTCCGTCGTAGTTATAACATCGTCGTAAGTGAATAAGTCGAAGACATTATAATTTTGGTGTTTGAGAAAGAAGGAATAAGAGTTTATTGACACTTTTGTTTAAGCAAACAAATGCTATAATACCAAGCAGCAACAAAATATAAGATTTATCATTACATTATGGAATATAACAACTTGGTTGTGTTGCAAGGACAGGATCATCTTCGAATTGGTAATCTTCCCATTGGCGTTTCGCACGTAGGGACATTGGAATGAGACCGTCGATGACTTGGATTTCGAGACTGTCGGGAAACTTGATTTTATTGTAACCTTGGACGATACTTCTAGATGACTCTTCGATAGTAGTGAAGATTTGCCAGTCTTTATCATTGGTATTACTTTCTAGGCTTCGACGGACTGAGTCTGCGGAGAGAGCTCTAAGATCACAGGATTGACGAAAGGTAATATCTGCTGGGAAAATATCATCGTATCCGTAGTAAGCTCTAAGCTTTGGTCTAGATGGCCAACTACTGAGTCTCCAATTAGTGAGTTGATGTGATGGTATGATTCTTATTAGATGAATTGGGTGGTAAATAAGTGAATAGTCGTCTGACCATTCTGGAGTAATGGTTTCGATCCAGACAGTAATACTTTTGTGGCGTTGATACCAACGATATAAGATATTACTGACGAAGGGAGGAAGCTCACTTAGGATGGCTTCTGAGATACCAGGATAGTGGGGATGGATTGGACTCGGTCCAAGGATAAATCCATTTAGGAAACCAAGTTCAAATAGGGTGCCGAGACTCCATTGGCAATGATTGAAGAAATCCTGACTGTTGATAAAAACTGTGGAATGGAATCTGTGATATCCGCAGTGAACAATCGCAGAATTATTTTTGTATTGGATTAAACCATCTGTTTTTCCATTCCAAATGGTTCTGAGAATGAAACACCATCTCAAGAAGTTTGTAGGAACTCTTGCCATGATATCCATTGCAATCTCCTTGGGCAGAAGAGCGGATGGAGCTTCATTGAGACAATTGTAGATGTCTCTCCTAAGGTCTCGAACATATTTAGAGTCTATAATTGCACGATCAGTGACTGGCCATTTACAAAGCTTTTGGTATATCACCTTAGCTCTAGCAGATTTTGAACAGGGATTAGGATTTGTAGAGGAGGATGCCATGAAAGAAATTTGAGTAATTCTCTAAGAACCTATGCATTTCTTTATAGGGTGATAGCAATAATTTCTTCGTGAAAAGACGTTTTCACAGTGTCCATGCATAATTGGAAGGGATAATAATTGTCGTGATGATTAGATGTAAAGCAGATGTATGAGGGACATGCAAATCCTCTTTTCGGTAGTGGGAATCTTAAGTTGGTGGATTTTGCGTAAACTGCTAAAAGCATTTTACAGTTGTTGTCTGAGCGGGACCCTTAGGTGGAGCCTTTTCCTTTGGAGACAAGATAGCCGATTCGTCAGTTGGGGGCACAGATTAGAATAATGATAATAATTGAGGGCATTATTCATATGATGGTGAGTTTGAAATGTATAATGATCGTTAGAGTTTGAAATATGTATCTATTCAGAAATATCGTGATGGATTTTGTGGTATGGTCGTCGAAGACGCTGTATGGTTATGATGCAATTTGTGTAGCAGGGAATCGATTGTATAGGTCTGCTCACTTTTTAGCGATTCGATCGAGTGACGTGGGGACCAGAGAGACTAGTGATATTTAGTTGTGGAGCAAATTGTACGATTACATAGTGTACCCTTATCGATTGTATCGGATAGAGTTCTCGGTTTTACTTCTCATTTTCGGGAGAGTTTCTAGAAGACTATCAGATCAAAGATTTATACGAGCACCTCATTCCACCCTCAAACAGACGGTCAGTCAGAGCGGACTATTCAGATGTTAGAAGATTTGTTCAGGTTGTGTGTTGTGACATAAATGGGAGTTGGGGGTGAACATTTGCATTGATCGAGTTTGCTTATAAGTATAGCTTTTTGACTAGAATCGACATGACTTCATTTAAGGCTTTACGAGAGAGAGGCAATTTAGAACTTTTGTTTATTGGAGTGAGATTGGAGACAGACAGATTCATGGCTCAGACTTGGTAGATCAATGACTAATAAGATCAGGTTGATCCGAGTGAGACTGTTGGTTGAGTAGAACGATAGAAGAGTTTGGTAAACAGTAGGGGGTATGACCTTCAGTTCCAAGTTGGAGATATAGTATTTTGAAAGTTTTCTTATTAGAAGGGAGGATTGAGTTTTGTCTGGAAGAGAAAGTTTTCGCCAAGCTGTATTGGTTCTTTCGAAATTTTGGAGAAAGTGTGAAAAGTGGCATATCATTTAGCATTATTACCGTGATTAGAAAGGATTCATTTAGTGTTTTGCGTATTCGTTCTAAAGAAGATTGTACTAGCCATTCTCCGATTCTTGAGAGTCAACCGAAGGAGTCGAGCGAGAACTTGATTTATAAGGAAAGCGTGTGAAGATCGTAGATTGGAAGGTTCAAGAGTTGAGATCCAGATGCATTTCTCTTGTAAAGGTTTTGTGGACTAATCATCACATTCAGGATGCGACTTGGGAAGTGGAACATGATTTGAAGGAAAAATATCCAGAACTATTTGAGGATTGAGAAATTTCGGGGACGAAATTTTTGTAAGGTGGGTAGATTGTAATACTACGTGGCAAAAAAAAAAAAAAAAAAAAAAAAAAAATATAGACAACTTTTTTTTTAAAGGGGCCGTATCACCTTTCCCATTTATTTTTCCCTCAGCCTTTCTTTCTCTCTCGTTTATTTTCTTTCTTTCTCTTTCTTCTTTTTCTTCCAAATACACTGTCAAATCTTCAAACCGCCGCTGCCGCTTCACCGCCGGCCATCGGCCACCACGCGCCGGACCGCCAGAAAGCTGCCGCCGCCAGCTTTCCGTCTCCGCCAAGATCGAGTCCAGTGGCCGCCGGACGCGCCCACACGCGCCGCTTGAAGGGGACGCCACGTCGCCGCTTCTTCTGCGATTTCCGGCCGTCTCCGGCCACTTCTGACGACCACCTCCGGCGAGTGAACACTTTTCAGGCCGAGAGCTTTCCAACGCCGGTGGTCACGTCCCGATCCGACATCGTTTGGGTTGTTTTCCGTTTTATATTTACCGGTAATTCGGAAATTGTATTGGAAGTTAGATCTGACCGTTGGATCGACGATCCGATCGCATCAGATTATTGCTCTCGAAATTTCGAGCGTTTTGATATATATATCCACCGTTGAAAGTTTCTGGTGGTGGGGCCCGCTTTTTAGTTGTGGGGCCCGATCTTCGTTGTGGGGCCCGCTTTCCTCGATTAAGCGTATCAGCAAGTTCTGAAGCCGTCGCTGTGATTCTTGAGATATTGGCTGACTAGTGGATCTTTCTTTGAGAGATTTGGAGATCGTTGGAGTTCGGTATGTAATTATTACCGTTTTGGGGGTGTAAATGATAGAATTGGAAAGTTTTGGATATAATTGTAAATTTGCATAATTAAGAGGGTAAAACTGTAAAATCTGCTAATTAGGGATTAAATAGTAATATTTAAGAATCTTAGGACTATTTGGCGTATCGGGAAAGTTTATGGGTAAAATCGTAATTTTGGTTATATTGAGGGACCTGATCGTAATTTTACATTTTTCAGATTTTTTAACGAGGATTAAAGGCTTTTGCATGGATAGAGGTAAGTACACTCTGTGGTGATTCTCTTAACATTTGTTTGATGATTGATGGTTGTTGTGTGGGTTGGTAAATATATATATATATATAAATATATATTGGCATTATCATATATATATATTGTTATATATATATTTTCATATTTGTGAGATATTATATTGAGATATTGAAAGCATGATAATATGAAATCATGATTGTTGAGATGAGTTTGATTTGTTTGGATGCGAGATGGGATTGTATTGGATGATGTGTATTGTTGTGATATGCTGCCGGGTTTGGTATAATAGTGGTCGGATTTGATATGAGATGTGATGATACATCAGATGAGATGAGATGATAGAAAACCTTGGGAGTTGTCATTGAGGTACACTCCTATTGGTTTTGATTTGAGGAAGTACGGGGGCTTCCTATTTGAGTATATTTTACTCACATTTTACGAGTTGATATGGTTGGAAACCTTGGGAGTTGTCATTGAGGTACACTTCCATTGGTTTTGATATGGGGGAGTACAGGGGCTTCCTCATTGAGTATATTTTAGACCTCTGTTATACTAGACCCGGAGTGGCAGCTATGTTTGATGGATGTTTGTATTGTTGAGGGATGATTGTTGTGATGACATTATATGCTATTTTCATATATTGTATTATAATATAAATATATATATATAATATATATACATATATATATTTATATATGTTCGTTGGAAATTGATTAAGAAATCGGTAACTTGAGAACATAATGATGAATACTAATTTGAGATATAAATTGTATATTCATACTATGAATTGAAATATTGAGTATTATATGATATTGAGATAAGTTGATGGATGAAATGAGATGAGATGTGTTGTATTGGATGATGTATGAGATTATTGTTATACTACCGGATTTAGTATGATAATGGTTGGAGATAGATGTGATGAGACATCAGGTGGTTTGAGATATTGATAAACCTTGGAAGTAGTGATGAGACACTCTTCCATTGGTGGCGAGTTGGTGGTAACCCTTGGGAGTTGTGATGAGATACTCTCCCATTGGTTTTGATAGAGAGGGAAACATTGGGAGTTGTGATGAGGTACTCTCCCATTGGTTTCAATCCATTATTATACCGAATCCGGATAGAAAACCTTGATTGATTGAGATGTGCTGTTGTGAGTATGTTTTGTCTGAGTTAGTTGTTATATATATAATTATATATATTTTATATATATATACTTATATTTATTATATAATCTTATTTTGTTGGTGAGGTCTTGTTGAGAGAATGAGTGCTTACTTGCTGAGCTTTTTAAGCTCATTCCCCTCTTCCCCAAACATTTCAGGTAGTTCGTGAGAATAGCAGGAGCAGTACCAGATTGGGATCCACGTGCCACAGTTGTATTTTCGAGTTGGTCCAGACATTGAGTCGTCGTTTGCATTTGATAAGTCTTGTGTTGTAAACCATAAAGTTTTGTATACTTTATGAGTTTGTAATTTGTGATGTATTAATTGGGTGTTTTAATTTGGTTGATTTGGCATATAGAGTGCTCGAGCTGAAGTTGATCGCGGACCACTTTCTAGGGTTGGGCCCGCCCTAGGGAGGGGGTCGTGACATTCAGTTTGTCAGTATCCATAGTTATTGATTGGTTCCTAAAAAGGTTATATCCAAGTTGCGAAGTAGTTAGTTTGTTATTTTGATTTCCTTAAAAAATCGATTATCACTTAAAATAAAATAATAATAATGATAAATAATATAGAAGATAATGAATTTTTTTTTTCATTTAAAAAAAAAAAAAAACTAATATAATAAATATATTTTACACTAAAATCTTTTAAGTTATTAATTTATAAAATCCATAAGAAACAAAAGAAATTTTAAATTTATCTCATAATCTCACTGACATCGATTTATCACTATTATCGTTACTTCTCCACCACCTAATGCCGACTATCCAAAGCATGACTTGACAATAAAATTATTATATATATTACATGAATTTATGTGAGTAATAAAAATATTATAAAATAAATATTATAATTATTGTATTATATATTATATATGAAATTTAAAAATAATTATAATAAATTTGAAAGTATCTGAAGTGATACGAGATATATTTCTTGGCCGCGACTTGATTCAATTCAGCTCAATTTGTCGGTCATTAAATCAAAGAAAGTATTATAGAGGTGGAATACTGAAGTCCATCAATATTATTCTCTTTTCTTTCATGGTGTATGAAGTTGACATATGTGAAAATGCCTAAATATGGGGTATTATTATTATTAGCACACAATAAAAATGAAATCAGCTTTCAAAAACTTCAGTTATCAATATATTGACAAATGGGATTGTTATCAAATGCTATAATAACTGCAAATTAAAAGTGTTAACGATTATTTTTCGTATCAATGGTAAATTAGAGAATTTTCCTCTCGAACAAATCTCCATTAACGGTGAATTTATTTGGTTAGTGAGAACCGTATAAACTTGACAACTGACAGAAAATCAGAGAGATATAATTTACATAGTTCGGTGGAGAACGGTTTCTGTTGCAGACAGCTTCAAAGTGCATGAAGACTTCATGCAGTAAAAGCCAAAACCCACCGAAAGTTTGAAGAGAAGCTGTGAACAGCAAGTGCAAGCTGTGTGTGTATGTGTTGCCAGCAAGTGCCAAACCGCGTGGCACTGTTCACGCGGTTTGGGCACTATAAATTGAGCCATAAACCATTGTATTCATCATCCCCAGAAATCCCAGAATCCCAAATTGAGTGAGAATAGAGAGTAAAATGATGTGAGAGTTTTTTTATAAAGCTTTGATTTGTAAGCTTTGTAATTCTTTTGTGAGTAATATAAAAGAAGAGTTTTCTCTCCAATCACCTCTATTCTTGTGTGTTTAATCACAACAAGTGGTATCAGAGCTAAGGTTACTCGGAGGGATCCCGAAACTCAGAAACAGAGGTTCGGTTCGGAAAGTCGGTTCCGACGAAAGTTTTCGAAAATCGATTTTGAGCATACCATCGGACTTTTCACGGAGAGTCGAGCACGGTAGTATTTTCCGACGATCAAACGGAGCTCCAATTAGCCCTCACGCGCCGCACGCGCCAACCAGTGAGCTTCCCACGCGCCCGACGCGCTCCATGCGCCTCCACGCGCCAGCCGAAGGTTGAAGACACTGAGTCAGCGCCACATCAGCGTCCAGTCAGCGCACAGTCATCGCCACGTCAGCGCAACCTGCACAGTCAGCAGCCCAGTCAGCAGGACACGTCAGCAGACCAGTCAGCACCCATGTGTGAATCGAGTCAGCGCCACGTGTCTGACACGTCAGTAAAACTGCCACGTCAGCGGTTTCCAGTAAATTTCAGATAGGTCCCTGAACTTTCCGGAAATTACATTTTCAGAAATTTTCAATTTAGTCCCTGAACTTTTTGGAAATTGCAATTTAGTCCCTGAAATTTTCCGTAATTACACTTTGGCCCCTGAACTTTCGGAAATTGCACTTTGACCCATGTTATTTCTGAAATTTGCAAATTGGTCCATGTGTCGGATTTTGACAAACGAAGTGTCATTTCCACCATTTTCGACCATTCCAGACGCAACGATGAGGTTCGTTTTTTGAAATTCTGCTTAGAATTTTTATGATGGATGGGGGCAACGGAAAAATGGTTTTGTTAACCAGTACAAACTATTTCACATGGAGAGGAATGATGAAAGACCTTTTGTATATGAATGACTATGATGGATCGATATTTCTGGAGCAGAAACCAGGAGGAATGACCGATGAGAAGTGGGCTAATCTTCACCAGAAAACATGCAGTACTATTCGTCAGTGGATCGACGATAGTATCGTCAACCATGTCAGTGAAGAAACAAATGCACATGTTTTATGGAGAAAGCTGGAGGAGCTTTTCCGAGCAAAGACTGGCAACAACAAGTTGTACTACATCAAGAAGATGATGGGGTTGAAATACCATGAAGGTACAGCTGTGGCGGACCACATCAACGATTTCCTCGGAATAATGAAAGAATTGTCTGGATTGGGCATAAACTTCGAAGATGAGGTAAATGGCTTAATACTCCTTAATACGTTACCAGAATCTTGGGAAACGTTCAGATTTACGGTGATAAATTCAGCCGCAAATGGGAAAGTCACTATGGAGATGGCAAAGACCAGGATCTTCGAGGAAGAAAAGAGGACGAGAATGCAAGAGTCAACATCAGCCTCAACCTCAGAAGCTCTAGTGACAGAGAAAAACACCAGAAGGGAGAGGAGTAAAAGCCGAGGCCCAGGTAGACCAGACAAGAACCGGGGGAAATCAAGAACAAGAGATATTGAGTGCTACCATTGCAAAAAGAAAGGTCATATGAAGAGGGATTGCTACAAGTTGAAGAACGAGCAGTCCAGGAAAGATGGTGACATCAAGAAAGAGTTGCTACTACCACCGACAATACCTCCAAACAGTTTTTCATTATATATGAAGAAAATGTTGTAAATCTTGCCAGCCACGAGACCAGTTGGGTGATAGATAGTGGCGCCTCCATACACGCCACATCTCGTAGAGACTTCTTTTCATCTTACACACTAGGAGACAACGGTGCTGTAAGGATGGGGAATGACGGACAGTCCAAAGCCGTTGGTATTGGAGACATCTGCCTTGAAACAGAGAACGGGACAAGGCTAGTGTTGAAGGGAGTCAAGCACATCCCAGATATCCGGTTAAACCTGATCTCAACAGGCAAGCTGGATGATGAAGGTTTCTGCAGCACCTTTAGTGACGGCACCTGGAAGCTCACTAAAGGATCAATGGTGGTGGCACGAGGTAAGAAAGACTCAACTCTGTATTTGATGCATGCTAAGATTTCAAATAGTAGCATAAATACAGTCAACAGTAATGATGCAGCCGAGCTATGGCATAAAAAGCTCGGTCACATGAGTCAAACGGGGATGGAGATACTACGCAGGAGGAATGTCTTCCCAGATTGAAGAACTCACACTTACGGAAGTGTGAACACTGCATGGCTGGAAAATAGAACAGAGTGTCATTCCAGAGCTCCCCGCCTCAACGGAAACCGGAGGTACTAGATCTCATACATTCAGATGTATGTGGTCCGATGCAGACACGAACACTTGGTGGGTCACTTTACTTTGTGACATTCATAGATGATCATTCAATGAATATTTGGGCATACACCTTGAAGAGAAAAGATCAAGTGTTGGGAGTGTTCAAGGAGTTTCACGCCCTGGTGGAAAGAGAAACCGGTAAGAAACTCAAATGCATCAGAACAGACAATGGTGGAGAATACAGAGGTCCGTTTGATCAATACTGCAAGACGCAAGGAATCAGACATCAAACGACACCTCCGAAGACACCTCAGCTGAATGGCCTAGCTGAGAGGATGAACATAACCTTGTGCGAAAGAGTCAGAAGCTTGCTGTCACAAGCCAAGCTGCCGAAGACATTTTGGGGGAGGCACTCAACACAACAGTACATGTTTCGAACATGTCCCCAACTGTCGCACTGAAAGGTAATGTTCCTAACCAAGCTTGGACAGGTAAAGAAGTGTCATACGAACATTTGCATGTCTTTGGGTGCAAAGTATTTGTACACATCCCAAAGGACGAAAGATCCAAGCTTGATGCAAAGACGCGACAGTGTGTCTTTATTGGCTATGGTCAGGATGATTTCGGCTACAAACTGTATGATCCTGTGGAGAAGAAGATTGTCAGAAGCCGAGATGTTGTCTTTGTTGAAGACCGGACCATAGAAGATATCAGAAAGGAGATGAAGACAATTCCCCAGCAATACAGAGATGTGAATCCAGAACCTCATACAACGGTGCCAGTACGAGTTGAAGATGAGATTACCAGACATGAGGGTACATGTGATGAAGCTCCCAGAGATGATGATCATGATCAACCACCAGTACCAGAAGCTACACCAACAGTTCCATAGAGAATGTCTGACAGAGAGAGGCGACCTTCAACCAAATACTCTGCATATGAGTATGTGCTGCTTACTGACGGGGGAGAACCCGAGAGCTACAAGGAGGCTGTGGAAACAGAAGACAAAGAAAAGTGGGAGGAAGCCATACAAGATGAGATGAAATCGCTGCATGACAATCACACTTTTGAGTTTGTGAAATTGCCAAGAGGCAAACGGGCTTTGAAGAACAAATGGGTGTACAGGGTGAAGCAACAAGAGCACACTTCACAACCCCGGTACAAAGCCAGATTAGTCGTCAAGGGATTCAATCAGAGGAAATGCATGGACTTCGATGAAATCTTCTCTCCAGTTGTGAAGATGTCATCCATTAGAGTGGTACTCAGCTTAGCAGCAAGCCTCGACCTGGAAGTTGAGTAGATGGATGTCAAGACCGCATTTCTTCACGGAGATCTGGAAGAAGAAATTTACATGGAGCAACCAGAAGGCTTCAGAGTCAGAGGAAAAGAGGACTATGTGTGCAGACTCAGGAAAAGCCTTTATGGTTTGAAACAGGCACCGAGACAGTGGTACGTGAAGTTCGAGTTAGTTATGGGGGAGCAGGGATACAAGAAGACCACTTCAGACCATTGTGTTTTCGTTCAGAAATTTTATGACGGTGACTTTATCATCTTACTGTTATATGTAGATGATATGTTGATAGTTGGCCGGAATCAATCGAGGATTGATAATTTGAAGCAGCAACTGAGTAAGTCATTTGAGATGAAAGACTTGGGGCCAGCTAAACAGATTCTTGGCATCAGGATCGGTCGTGATCGCAAATCCAGGAGATTATACTTGTCACATGAGGAGTACATCGAGAAGGTACTTCAGAGATTCCAGATGGACAATGCTAAAGCGATTAGCACTCCTCTTGCTACCCACTTTAGATTGAGTACACAACAGAGCCCCTCTACTGAGACAGAGAATGAGGAAATGAAACAGGTTCCATACACCTCAGCAGTGGGAAGTCTTATGTTTGCCATGGTGTGCACGAGGCCAGACTTAGCACACGCAGTTGGATTGGTCAGTCGGTTTATGTCAAACCCAGGACGGGAACACTGGAATGCTATCAAATGGATTATGCGGTATCTTCGAGGCACATCCAAGATGAGATTATGTTTTGGAAGCAGCGACAAAACAGTGTTGATGGGCTACACCGATTCAAATATGGCAGGAGATGTGGATACCTGAAAGTCTACTTCGGGGTATCTGATTACTCTCTCAGGGGGAGCTGTGGCATGGCAGTCAAGGTTGCAGAGATGTGTTGCACTTTCTACAGCAGAGACAGAATTCATTGCAGTTACAGAAGCTTGCAAGGAATTGATGTGGATGAAGACATTCGTCCAGGAATTGGGTTTCAAGCAGGAGAATTATATTTTGTACTGCGATAGCCAGAATGCTATCTATCTCGGTAAAAATTCCACCTTTCATTCGAGGTCAAAACATATCGATGTGAGGTATCACTGGATACGGGACGTCCTGAGCTCAAGGCTGTTAGAACTCAGGAAAATTCACACCGACGACAACGGTGCCGATATGTTCACGAAAATTTTACTGAAGGAGAAGCTTGAAATCTGTCGTGCCATAGCCGGGATGACAAAACTCTCCACATAGTCAGAGTGGGTAGATTCAGAGAACTACGATTGGCTTGATCCCAACTCAGGGTACGTAGGCAGTCATACAGATGCAGCCATGGAAGGATCATTTGGAGGATCCGTTTTGGATGATAGATGGTCGGCTCAGATTTTGGGGAAATCTTCACCGAGGGGGAGATTTGTTGCAGACAGCTTCAAAGTGCATGAAGATTTCATGCAGTAAAAGCCAAAACCCACCGAAAGTTTGAAGAGAAGCCGTGAACAGTAAGTGCAAGCTGTGTGTGTATGTGTTGCCAGCAAGTGTCAAACCGCGTGGCACTGTTCAAGAGGTTTGGGCACTATAAATTGAGCCATAAACCATTGTATTCATCATCCCCAGAAATCCCAGAATCCCAAATTGAGTGAGAATATAGAGTAAAGTGGTGTGAGAGTTTTTTGTAAAGCTTTGATTTGTAAGCTTTGTAATTCTTTTGTGAGTAATATAAAAGAAGAGTTTTCTCTCCAATCACCTCTATTCTTGTGTGTTTAATCACAATAGTTCCAACCTATAACCATGGGAGAAATGGATTATTTTTATCGTGGTCAGGGTAAATGCCAACCACGGACACATAACAAAGGAATCACGAATTACAACAAATGACCCATCAGGGTTTACTGACACACTCATAAAGTGGTTCTTTACTTCCAAGTATAGAGTGTCGAAGTAATAAAATGACTCGATAAGTCTGGGGTCGATCCACATGGAATAATTTAGTAAAATAAAATAATAATCCGAGTGAAAATAAAAATGCTGAATTATTTGAAGTAATGAACAATTTTAAATTGGACTGCAACAATAAAATAGAATGTTGGAGTTAGGGGATCCACTCTTAATATTTTAAATATAGAGAAATCTTACTTTTTATAATATATAAATTGTCATTATTATCCAATTAATTTACTTCAGGAATTAATTATGTCAAAACATATAAAACCAACCATATAGGTGGTGATAATATTTGTCTATAACAAGTCTAGTTAGGTACTCAGATATATAAAACTAATCATAAAGGCGTTAGCAAAGTTTTTTAATAATTAGTTCAGATTTAAATTACTCTCTCATATAATATGAGGTAAAGTATTAATTGTATCAACCAAGATGAGATTGTCTGCAGGAAATCAAGACACCGGCAAATATAAGAGTAGATTAAATATTAGTCTTCAGATTACAATTCATATATTATAATATAAGTAATATTAATTTATATTATCATATTAAGATTTTCACCGTTTACCACAACATGATGTAATTAGCTACTCATGCTTTGAATAAAAACACACATAATTTTATTACTGAAAAAATAAATTACAACAAACCTTGAAAAATAAAACACATAAGAGGTAGGACCCTTCATAAATTCCCAAAGAGAGAAATCTATTTATGAATTTGAAGGAAATGAGGTGATCAACATCTTTATTTATAGAGTTGCTCACTGCTCAGCACCTCTACAATTACAAATGCATAGCAATTATTGTAATTGTTATGCATGTGAAGGAAGGCCACAAATATAATTTTTTTTTTTACTTTTATTTTTTTAAATTACATGCAGCATACGTTAGCTTCTTCATCAATTTTGACATTGAAAACCTCATAATTAGAAAATCTTATAAAGAGCAAAGTTGTAAATATTTGGGTTTTCTTTCATCTGAAAGAATTACCTCAATCTGATATCAGAGTAAAGAATTATGACCTAAATATAAAAATTACGTAAAGCTGAAATTGTACACTATTAGAACGCCATTTTATGTTTCTGGTCTCCAAAATCCAAATGTCACGTCCATTTTTCTAGTTATGCATCCAAAATATTATTTCACCTATATAAGAAATAAAAATCACAATAAAAATAGATAAAATATAATTTTAATTATTATTTTAATTATTTTATTAAAAGTATATTTTTTAATGTTCATCACACCCTCAACTAGCTTATTACTAGTATCTAGTAACTTAAGCGAAAATTAAAAATTCTTATCCAAGTTAATGATTGTTTTATTTCTTTCTAAATTATCAAATAAGTAAATTGTCTTGTACTTGAAAACTTGAAAATGCAAGTTAGCGTTCATAACAAACCATAGAGTTAGGGGTGGTAAAATGAATCAATGAATCGAATTTGTATCGAATCCTAAACGAATCGAATCGAAATGTGATGGATTCGTATTCGATTCGTTTATTAAACGAATCCTAATATCAGGATTCGTATTCGATTCGTTTATTAATAAATCGAATACGAATATTCGTTTAGTCATGATATTATTTAATATCATAATTTACTATAGTTGATTTATATTAATTCTCCATAAATATATACATATAAAATATGTAATTAATATATTTATTAAAAATATCTCACTAAATATCGAAAATATTATTTTTATGGTAATTACCCATAATTTCTCGAATCTTAATTGAAAAATAACAATAATTAGTAAAAAAATAATAATAAAACGAATCATAAATGAATAAACGAATCCATGAGCTTAAATTCTTATTCGATTCGTTTAATAAACGAATCGAATCGAATTGACCAATTTATTAAACGAATCAATTTTTTCAAACTCGTATTTGCTTTACAGTGAATCGAATCGAACGAATAAATGAATCATGACCCAAATTGCCACCCCTACATAGAGTGAAGAGAAAACTTACAAAGCTTACTTAATTCTTTTGGAAGCAACAAAATCTCAATCTAGTTAGAATTACCTTGAGAGTTGAAGAAAATAGGGAATATTTTGGGTAATTTTATTTGAGGGGAGTGAGAGAGAAGGATGAATAGTAAGTCTTTATAAGAATTGAAATTAAAATATTTTTATTTGTATTTGTCATATGTCAAAATATCCACTACATTCTCGTCACTATGCAGTACAGCCTGAAAAATACTTAAATTTGACTTAATTCGGCTCAAAATTTGGGAAATACTTAACATGGAAGTTGTAGATCTATGTCTAAGTTTTCTGATTGTACCAAGATCACTAAAAACGGACACAGGTATCCCAAGTTATGATCGAAATAATTTTACAAATACGAACTCACTCATGTATGATTTTATGCTAGATAATGCTTTACACAGGTAGGAAATGACTATAGTGATCGTGTCGTGATAACCGAGATGTTACAGTTCAGTAGTAGTCAATGGTAACTTTGTATTACAAGTTACTAACGAGTTTTTTTAAGTTATTTTGAAAGGAATAAGTTAAGATTGTGAAATAAAATAAAAATAAGAAAACCTTTGAGGCTGGGACGGAAACACACACAAAAGAAAACCCTAGAGGCCTCTTCTCTTCTTCTTGAACGGCCACAAAGCAAACAGCAAACCCAAAGACACCAAAATCACCGAGAAAACAACCACCCACAAAGCTACCATCACCGAAAAAACAACAAAGAAAACCAACCACCAACAAAGCAACCATCACCGAAAAAAACAAAAAAAAATAGAAAGCAACCATCACCAAAAACAGCAGAAACCGTGAGAACCATAAGCAAAAACAACCAAAACAGCATCACCAAAACCAGCAGGAAAACACCACCGAAACAACAACCAAAAAACAACCCAAAAAAATCGAGAGACAAACAGCAAAACAACCAGCAAAAACAACCAAAAAATAGCCCAAAAAACAACCAAAACAGCAGCCAAAACAGTGAAACAGTGACCAGTAACAGTAAAATAGTGAGCAAAAATAACAAAATAGTGAGCAGAAACAGTAAAACAGCAAGCAGAAACAGCGAACCAGCGATCCTTCCGGCTACGGCCTAACGCACTTCCGAGAAAGTAACTTAAAAGGTAAGACCTGAGGGCACCATTAACATATTTATTTTATAGTTCCGGACGCTGCGTGCTTGGCTAGACGTGAAATACGTCCAGCCGGGTATGCGAAATCCTACATCAAAGACGGCCAAATTTCTAGTCACATTTTTCTTTCTTTGGCATTTCGTTATTTATTTATTTTTAATCTATTTATTCACCTTTAGCGTTGTTTTATTATTTCGCCTTTATTTTGTTATTTATCTTTTTGTCTATTTATCCTTATTTTATTATTTCGCTGTTATTTTGTTATTTATCTTTTAATATATTTATCGTTGTTTTGTTACTGCGCCTTTATTTTGTATGTTCATGTTGATGATTACGTATGTTATTATCCCATTGACAAGGAAAAAATGTGATATATTGAACATGTTGAGAGAAAAAACTACATAATGTATCTTTGTATTGCAAAGTTGACATAAAAGAAAATAAGTTGAATTTTAACGTGTTGGAACATCTCATTAAAATTTTATCGGTTTAATACCATTTAATTTACAAAACTTGGCTCATTCTCTCCTAACTTGATAATATGACCAAATACAATTAAGTGATTTCTCAATAGGATCAATGAAATGTGATAATTTTTCCAACCATATTGAACACATAAATTAAGGACATGACATGTGCAACGAACATGAAAAAATCGACCCCTTAAATTTGGTTCGCATATTTTTATTAAATCAGTGATTGATGTAGTATTTGCATATGCATTATCAAACCAATTGTTAAAATTTTCCTAATAAATCATATTCATCAAAAATTACTTTCATCATTCTAAAAATATTTTGTGCAGTATGTTATTCATCAAGAACTCTAAATGCAATAAGTCATTTTTGTATGTTCTATGATGCATCAATCCAATGACAAGTCACACTCATGTACGAGTGTGTTCACCAATGGTCACTCCAAATATCAGAACAAATAGAAAGACGACCTTTAATATATCTAAATGTTTCATTTAAAATAATTTTATCATCTTTGTATAATTTAAAAATTTGACGTTTTATTGTATTTCAAGTCACTCTACAAGCAGCATGATTTAAAACATTTTGAACATAATTAATAAAAGTAATTTTTCACCAAACTTAAAGAAAGATGTGTCATACAAGTTAATTTAGCAAATTCTTCTCTATTTTTAGCATCAGAATATTTAAATAAACCTAAAGATTTCGTACCTCTACTAGATGATGCGTACCTGGCCATTTGAGTTTGCGTCGTATCAAGTCCAAGCTCAACGACATGATGTCTTTCCAGGTGCTTGATCATATTACTGTATCCACCAATAAATTTGTAAGAAACCCCATAATGGTTGCATACTACTCTTGAACCTTCATCGGTATCGATTAAATGAAAATAAATTTTGAAAACATCCTAGAAACGAGACTTACATTCTCTTCTCCGTGAACCGATACTAGGGCCGCTCTCTTGGGTTGGCACATTTGACATTGTATTCTCAGATTAGCTTGTCATTTGTTTTTAAAAGATTTTAAAGAATTAGAGAATTGAGAATGAGAGAATTGTAATTGTAGATGAGAGATTGACAATGAGAAATTGTAATTGTAGATGAGAGAATTGAGAATGAGAGAATTGTAGAATTGAGAGAATTGAGAATTGAGAAATTGGTGTGTTGAAATAATGAAAAATGACTATATTTATACATTTAAAAATATTTTTGTGATACCTAAAATGCCCCTAAAATTAGCCGTTTTATTAATGTTATTAGGGGTAATTTGGGAAATCCCCAAATTATTATTATTATTATTATTATTATATTATTATTATTATTATTATTATTATTATTATTATTATTATTATTATATTATTATTATTATTAGTATTATTATTATTTTTCCATTGGAGCAGGGAGTCCAACTAGCCGTTGGGCCGGCCCCCAACGGCTTCCGGAACAGGAAACTGAACCGGTTGGAACCAGAACCGTCCGGTTCCAACCGGTTCGGTTCTGGTTCGGAACCGGAACCTTGGCCGGGTCTAAGTATACTCAAAAGGGAATTTTGTAAAAGATTGTGAGTGAGCATATGAACAAAACTCATTGTAGGGTTTTAAGAGTGAGCTATTAGAAAACTCTTGTGTGAAGGTTTGGAGTGAACCTAGAGAACAAAATTCTTGGTTGCAGGTGAGCCACGGAAAACTCGGTATAAGTTGTGAATTCAACTTAGTGGAAAGCTTTAAGCGCGGCTTGGGGAGTGGACATAGGCATTATTGGCCGATCCACTATAAATCACCGATGTCAAATTTCTCTATTCTTAAACTCTTTACTTATTGTAAGTTTTATTTTATATAGGCTTATTGTTTAGAAACTTGCATTTATGCGATATATTATAAATGAGAAAATTGACCTACACTTAATTGGTAAAATTACTAGCTTAGTAGCGTAAAATCAGCAAGAATTTTTAATTCTGCAATATTAGGTCATTACTCAATTCACCTCCCCATCTTGGATATAGAGAGTTTGTTTTATAACTTGTAATTTCATAATTAATTTCCTCAAATAAGAGGATCATTTTCCCAACCAACATACTAGATCTAAAAAAATGATCCATTTACATTGCACTTGCTGGATGGAATGGAAATCAAAACTTGCCTATTTTGCTCAATTGCAAAATTTGAGAAGAAAAATTATAAATCACTATGATTCTAAGAATTAAATTACAAAATCTAATAAGTACTATTTTTTTCCTAATGAAATTGAATGCAACTACTTCTGAATTTGTGATTTTCAAACCAAAGCAAGCGGCCATTTCCACCTCCTGTGACATCTGAATTCGTAAATTCTGTGCAAGAACAGTTCTAGGATAGAAGTCATCACATACCTTGATGTTCCAAGGACTCAGATGGCTTGTGATCATGGAGATGGCTTTCTCAATCACACAGGAATAATTGCAGCTGGCATATGCACCACAAAAAGCATCGTATTCAACGCTGGTTTCCCCGGGTTTTCCATGTGAAGGTCGTGCGTCTTGCTTATAGCGGAAGCTTTATACAGTTGGTACAAACTTTTTTTTGATTGTATTCTTTTACTTGTAATTCTACATTTTACTTGCAATGTATTTTAAAATGTAGAATTGTCAAAAGCAAAGTCATCTGTTCTTTCTAAATGACACTAGTGGGGTTATTAAGCAATTCATAAACCAGGAAACTTCACAGAACAAACTTCACTAGCCAGAATGAATGTGAAAAAAGAAATATACAACCAAACTTGACTCATTCTATCATCTACACTGCAATGAAAAACCCTTTAATTCTTAATCAAAGGCCTATACAATTTTCAAAGAACATAGGAAACTTCTTAAAGAACATTTCTGATATCAAAGGGATAACAAAATTAATATATAAAATGAAAGAAAAATAGGTAACACAAACATCATTGAACACATTACTCTGTGGACAGTTTCAACTTCTTATATTTGTATCAATTTACTAGAAATTCTCTTATTGTTTCTGGAAAAAGGTAATATTCTACCTGCCCTGCAACTCCGTGATGGTGATTTCATTTGTTGCACATGACGGAGTGTTGCTCGATGGAAAATCAGCTTCAGGAAGAGTCATTTCTGTAAAAAAACCCAGGCTGCTTTGGTTCAGGCAATGAACCCTCACTTCCCAACATTAGAACCACAGATGACATATTTGGCCTGTCTTCTGGTCGCTGCTGCACGCATAACAGTCCCACATGAATACATCGTAACACCTCATCAGGCGGTGGACTGAATTCGTCAAGTGTGTTGCCAGCAAGTTCCATTGCTCTCCTTTCTTTCCAGAGTATCCATGCCTGGAAAAGAAAACCTGAAATGAAATGTTTGTTTCGTAATTATTTCAAGTACACTGTTATTTTCTACTCTTACATGTCCAAGAAGATTATGTTCATGATCTGGGTGGGAAAATCTCCAGTTTTTCTTTCCACTAACTATCTCTAATACTAAAACACCAAAGCTAAATACATCAGATTTCACAGAGAAAATCCCCTCAGCCGCGTATTCAGGAGACATATAGCCACTGCAAAACAACATTGATAGATAAATTCAATTTACAAGCAACATAGAGTAAAATATCAGAAGTTTAAGTGTCCTTACTATGTTCCAACCACTTTGTTTGTATTGGTCTGAATCTCATCTCCCCCGAATATTCTGGCCAGACCAAAGTCTGAAATTTTCGGGTTCATATCATTATCCAGTAAGACATTGCTGGCTTTGAGATCCCTATGTATAATTGATTACGCCCAAATATGACTCGCGGTTATCGCAGTATAGCTGGGATGTCGATTCCTCAGAGAGATGGTTACATGAACTAATTTACTCAAAAAAAACGTTAACGGTAACTTAATAAATAAAACGATAGAATTTGTAATTAAATTAAAGATAAATAAAATAATGAACAGATATTAAAATATAATGGCAGAGAGATATGACAAAGCTTCGGGAATCCCTCTGCATCGAACTCCTATATTTAGTTTTAATTCCTTTTATTACACAATTGAAGGTTTCACATCCCAAACCAACAACCGGAAGATATTCAATTCTAAGCATATTAAATTCTAAGGTAATTAATGATTATCTTCTCTATGTTAACAGCGTACAAAAGTCATCGTTACGAGCTATCTAACGTCGACAATATACCCTCAGGCAATACTGCAGCAGAAGACCAAACACATAAAACGACTTTTACCAGTCACAATTAAATTTGCAAACCACACATAGAAGAAGCATGACTGGATCTATATGGGATTAACAAAACATAATTTCTGGATTAAATAATCGAAAGATAATAGAAATAACAACCATTAATTTTATTAAACGATTAAAAGGTTCGTAGGAATCAAAAACATAAATAATAAAAATCTAACACAAGAGTTCATCCCTAGCTTTGCCTAGGGAGTTAGTTCCCCATAAAAGAAATAAAAATAACCCGGGATTGGAGAGAATTGTTGTTCTGAATCATCACGGCTCCGTATCCCGACTTTACGCTCTGATTTCTTCTCTCCCTGACTCTCGGCACTGCAGCCTTTCTTTCTTCTCTTTCACGCATGAGAGCTCTCGGCTCTACCCTCTATTTTGTTGTTTTTGCGCAGGCTCTGGAGCTTCTCAATATTTTTCTTCTTTGTTTGCGCAGCTCTCCCTCTCGGCCTGCTCTCTATTTTTCTATTATTTTATGCGCAGCAGCCTCCTCTCGTAATTGTCTATTGCATGGCTTATATAACAAAACAATTTCAAAACCTAATGTAATTTCAACCCACGCAACTTCCTTCAATTTTGGTCAATAATATTGGCTGGGAGTCTTTTTCCTTGATGTTCACGTGATCAAACTTTCCATCACTAGGGCCCACGTTATTTTCCTTTCCTTTTTAAAATCAAAGGTCAATTATTTTCTTGATCAAACGTGACTTCCCTCTCCAATTACTTCACGCCAATTCTTCTTTATTTTGGTGGCGCCATGGCGCCTAACTCTCTGGATTTTGTATGGGAGTATGGCGCCATGGCGCCAGTATAATTTCTCACTAATTCCTGTTTTTCGCGTTATGACCCCTAAATATTTACAATTATCCCATGATCCATGTATTAATATTCCTACAAATAAAAATCATTAAATTAGTTAAATAATAAATATTTCTAAATTAATATAACAATAGAAATTATGTAATAAAATATAAAATATATAACTAAATACTTAACAATAAACTCATATAAGTGATGTTTCAAAGTACATTTCCATGGACTTATCAATAATCCTCATTCTTGAGTCTTGATGAAGATAAAGCATTCCTCTAGCGATTCCACCAACAATATGAATGCGCTTCTGCCAATCTAGATATCTGCTTCTTACTTGATCTGGTGAATATAAATCCATTTTAGCCAAATAACTTCAAATGTGAAAGCGATACAAATATATTTGGAAAGATGCAGAGATTTTTAAAGGTCGTACCAAAAATAAAGAAGTCCAAGCTTTTGTTTGGCATGTACTCATAAATTAACATGGTTTCATCTGCTTGTATGCAGCAACCAAGAAGCTTTAAAAGATTGCGGTGCTGAAGCTTAGCAATCAAGGTAACTTCATTTTTGAACTCTTCCATTCCCTGTCCAGAACTTTTTGACAGCTTTTTAACTGCAATTTCCTGCCCCTCTACCAATGTACCCTATAATGATCTCTAAAAATTAGTTTTTATAGAAAGAAAGCTGATCTTAGAAGCATGTTGCAGCATTAATTACCTTGTATACCGGCCCAAATCCACCTTCTCCCAGTTTACTGTCACTTGAGAAGTTACCTGTGGCCTTTGCTAGACTGGAAAAATCAAATTCCCATAATTCCATATCTTCTTTTCCTCCTCCATTATTATAATTCCTTATGTGATTAAACATTTGCAATCCTGAAATTGTAGGAGAATCTTTTTGAGCAGAAATACAGTAGGGTTAACAGTCATGGCATTGAAATTATTTAGTTACCGACTAATCTGTTATTTTTTGTCCCCATTTAGAATCCAAAATTAGACACGTAAAGCAGTTACCTTGCTTCTTGAGTTTCTTTTTCCGGATATACAAGATCAATGCCAGTATGAATATTGCCATTGCTAATCCACATGTAATTATGATAGCTACATGCTTCTTCGTCACAGATTGACCTGAATAATTAAAAGAACAGTTAGTATGTCATTCAGTTTTTTATGTATAACAAAACTTGAAACAAAAATTCTTCAGATGATACCTTTCTTTGAAGTGGCCATCCTGATATAGAGATCTTGCCCAGCATCACTGTATCCTTTCATATATCTCGAGGTCACCAAACCAGAGCAAGCAGCCACTTAAATTTCGGATATAGAGATCTGCTCTTGCATAGGCTGTGCAAGAGCAGTTTCTCGAACATGTTTCTGCACATTCACTGAGAGTCATGCTTTTATTAAACCATGAAGTAGAAGTGTCTGGCACCTTCAGCCTTGCATAGTTGGGAAATTCATCTCCTTTTTCACAGTTTAGTTCTCTCTCTCTGACACAACCTTCAGACCAATTTAACATGCTCCAGTCTTTTGGTGATTTTGGTACAAATCCTTCCAGGCAAGCGCATACAGGATTGCTTTCGGTTATGCAGCGAGCATTTGCACCGCAGAGTGAATAAAGGTCGCATTGATCTCCTGGTGCGTGATAGGCGTGGAGCCATCCATCTGCTCGACTCGAAGACCTTATGGAACGCAGAACAAGACCTGATTGGTTCACCCATAACCTTGACACTAGACCATTCTTGGAATCACACTTATAGTACACTTCATTCTCATTCAATACAAATTGGTAATTGCATACTGGAACATTGTCTTTCAGCAGAGGAGTCCCCGTAAAACCAAGGCCATTCCAGGATCCAGCTCGGTGGTGCATAGCAGATCCTTTCCTGAGAGCAAGTTGGGGAAATCCATGTGGATCAATCCATAATGAAAATTGACAAGGAGCAGGATCATCTTTGCTTTTCCAGGATGACAGGTACCTATCAGTACCTGTTTTAAAGCTCCTTCCAAGCTTCATTCCAGGGAGTAGAGTGTCACAAGGATGATCAAAACTCTGCCACAAAGGGTTATCCAAATTGTCATCTTTCACGACAAGATTTCCCGAATCCAAGAGATTCAAAACTGGTCTTCCCATTAGTTTTGATGTGTTGGATGACCAGATGATTCTATCTCTGCCATCCAGTAGTAGTACAGTCCCCTTAATCGTAACATTTAACATTCCTGAGTGATCAGTGAGTGGATTTTCTCTGTTGGCTACCCACGCAACTGTCCTAGGAATAACCATCTTGTACCAAATTCCCAAGTAACGTTTTGCTGAAGTACCTGGGCTGAAAAATCCCAATTCAAAGGTTCCACCAACTGAAACTAGAGTCTCACCATCTCTGATGGATTGACTTGGTGTAATAGTATCATTAGCAGCAAAAGCTCCTAAGATAAAGAACAAACAAGAGTAAGCAAAAAACATTTTAGTAATTTTAACAGATTTTCTAATGCTTATCCTCATTATGCTAGCTATTTTATACAGAGAAAAATGGTGCATGATAAAAATCAGGAAAAAAACCTACATCTTGATCTATTCCTGTAAATTTAAGAAAACTCTCAACTCTTAAATTAACTTTCGGATTAAATTGGGTCCGTAAATTTCTATAGACAGGACAGTCCAACTCTCCCAGCAAATGCAAAGGCATTAACAGAATACTTGTTGGGTGGAACATTGAATGTTTAATAAATACTGTCGACTGAAGTAGTTGCAACAGAGCACATCTTATAGCTAACTAAATAATCTTTATAATGGATTGCTTTGACATCCCATCATGGACTTTGAAAAGTCTAAATTTATAACTAGAGAAAAATCCATCAAATTAACAGTCACATTTTGCTACATCGATCTGCAGAGATTTATAGTACCTGCAGTTTGTCAGTATCCATAGTTATTGATTGGTTCCTAAAAAGGTTATATCCAAGTTGCCAAAGTAGATCAGATTTTAGTGAAATTGTTATTTCTTCACTTTCAGTTTATATTAATACAATTTAATTATTTTCTCTAATTTTAGTGAGAGTGGACTAATAAAATAATAAAATTAAGAACTAGTGCAATTTTAAAATTCAAAATCACAAAGAATATATCACCATTTGCTTCATTTCAATAATATTTAGATAAAATGAGGGTAGTTATGATGGGACCAGCCTCAGCCTCAGCCTCAATTGATTTTGGAAAATTTCAAAATGTGATTTTAATTTTTTTTTTTTGATTTTTTAAAAGCGTCTCAACTAAGTTTTAAAATTATGCTAATAATCTGACTAATTTTGAAAAAAAATCAACTTATTTTTTATATAAAAATGTAATTATTTGAAATTGATTTTGTTATTTTGATTTCATAAAAATTGATTATTCACAATGAATAAGTAGTAAAATACAATAATAATAATAATAATAATAATATAGAAGATAATGAAATTTTTTTCATTTTTTTATATAAAAAAACTAATATAAATATATTTACACTAAATCTTTAAGTTATTCATCTTGAAAATTCGGGGTTATCCTAAGTCTGACCCTATGCGGAATTACAAACAATAAGCAGGACAATCCTGTTACTGCTACTATGGATAAATTAACAGGCAACCACAATAACAATTAAATAAAATATGCTGGCAAAATATTAAAACAATAGCAGGAATTAAAGCAGCAAAATAAATCAAACCACACAAATTCAACACAATGATTTTGGTGACGAAGTGGAAAACTCTTCCGAGTAAAAAACCACTCCGGGTATAGGCTACCACCGAATCCACTATATAGAGAAAAACTTACAGCGATGGTCAAGACCTATGGTGGCAACTCCACCGACTCAAGTACCTCAATACTGCAAGAACTCAAGGCAACTCCTCAAGCCCGCGACCCACGGTTTTCTTCAGAACCTCTGAAGTCTCTGAGTAGATTATATCACCAATGACGCCGGAACTCCGACTACCAAACTTCCTCCTAAAGAACTCTAAAGGATTAGGGAATTTGGGTTAATTTGTGTTGAAGGTTTAACAAAGAATGGATTTCACCATTAACAAAGAAGACATAAGATTCAAAGAGTCTTCAAGGTGAAATCAAAGAGAGTTGAAAGCTTTGAGAGTATTTGGCTCAAGAGAATTATGCTTCAACTGATGAGAATGGCGGCTAAGGGTTATATTTATAGGTAGGGTGAAAAACTAGGGTTTTGCAGGCCAAAACGCGTTCAGATCGCAGTCGCGTTCGAACGCTTACTAGAACGCTACACAAACGCATCCTTTCTGTGAAGACTCGTTCGAACGCCAATCGACGTACAACGAACGTGAGCTCTCTGGAATGCTCACGTTCGAACCCCACAAGAACGTGCCTCGAACGTTTGCTCTCTGGAATGCGCCCGTTCGAACCCAATAGAGAACTTGACACTAACGCCAACCGTTCGAACACTGCAACGAACGCACCACGAACGTATGTCTGATGCACAGCAGCAGAAACCAGTCCAATTGCACAAAGATCTTCATGAAAGATTACAACTCAATTGAACTTGTTTTGTCACGGATACATGCCAATAAAAAGGTGCTAACACATCTTATAAAATTCATAAGAAACAAAATAAATTTTAAATTTATCTCATAATCTCACTGAGATCGATTTGTCACTATTATCGTTACTTCTCCACCACCTAATGCCGACTATCCAAACCATGACTTGACAATAAAATTATTATATATCGTTTATATTACATGAATTCATGTGAGTAATAAAAATATTATAATTATTGTATTATATATTATATATGAATTTTTAAAAATAATTATAATCAATTTTGAAAGTATCTGAAGTGATACGAGATATATTTCTTGGACGCGACTTGATTCAATTCAGCTCAATTTGTCGGTCATTAAATCAAAGAAAGTATTATAGAGGTGGAATACTGAAGTCCATCGATATTCTTCTCTTTTCTTTCAGTGGTGTATGAAGTTGTCATATGTGAAAATGCCTAAATATGGGGTATTATTAGCACACAATAAAAATGAAATCAGCTTTCAAAAATTTCAGTTATCTATATATTTACAAATGGGATTGTTATCAAATGCTATAATAACTGCAAATTAAAAGTGTTAACAATTATTTTTCGTATCAATGGTAAATTAGAGAATTTTCCTCTCGAACAAATCTCCATCAACGGTGAATTTATTTGGTTAGTGAGAACCGTACAAACTTGACAACTGACAGAAAATCAGAGAGATATGATTTACATAGTTCGGTGGAGAACGGTTCCAACCTATAACCATGGGAGAAATGGATTATTTTTATCGTGGTCAGGGTAAATGCCAACCACGGACACATAACAAAGGAATCACGAATTACAACAAATGACCCATCAGGGTTTACTGACACACTCATAAAGTGGTTCTTTACTTCCAAGTATAGAGTGTCGAAGTAATAAAATGACTCAGTAAGTCCGGGGTCGATCCACATGGAATAATTTAGTACAATAAAATAATAATTCGAGTGAAAATAAAAATGCTGAATTATTTGAAGTAATGAACAATTTTAAATTGGATTGCAACAATAAAATAGAATGTTGGAGTTAGGGGATCCACTCTTAATATTTTAAATATAGAGAAATCTTACTTTTTATAATATATAAATTGTCATTACTACCCAATTAATTTACTTCGGGAATTTATTATGCCAAAACATATAAAACCAACCATAGAGGCGGTGATAATATTTGTCTATGACAAGTCTAGTTAGGTACTAAGATATATAAAACTAATCATAAAGGCGTTAGCAAAGTTTTTCAATAATTAGTTCAGATTTAAATTACTCTCTCATATAATATGAGGTAAAGTATTAATTGCATCAACCAAGATGAGATTGTCTGCAGGAAATCAAGACACCCGCAAATATAAGAGTAAATTAAATATTAGTCTTCATATTACAATTCATATATTATAATATAAGTAATATTAATTTATATTATCATATTAAGAGTTTCACCGTTTACCACAACAGGATGTAATTAGCTACTCATGCTTTGAATAAAAACACACATAATTTTATTACTGAAAAAATAAATTACAACAAACCATGAAAAATAAAACACACAAGAGGTAGGACCCTTCATAAATTCCCAAAGAGAGAAATCTATTGATGAATTTGAAGGAAATGAGGTGATCATCACCTCTATTTATAGAGTTGCTCACTGCTCAGCACCTCTACCATTACAAATGCATAGCAATTATTGTAATTTTTATGCAATTGCATGTGAAAGAAGGCCACAAATATGAATTTTTTTTTTTTACTTTTATTTTTTTAAATTACATGCAGCATACATTAGCTTCTCTTCGTCAATTTTGACATTGAAAACCTCATAATTAAAAAATCTTATAAAGAGCAAAGTTGTAAATATTTGAGTTTTCTTTCATTTGAAGGAATTAACTCAATCTGATATCGGAGTAAAAAATTATTGTCTAAATATAAAAATTACGTAAAGCTGAAATTGTACATTATTAGAACGCCCTTTTATGTTTCTGGTCTCCAAAATCCAAATGCCACTTCCATTTTTCTAATTATGTATCCAAAGTATTATTTCACCTATATAAGAAAAAAAAATCACAATAAAAATAGATAAAATATAATTTTAATTATTATTTTAATTATTTTATTAAAGTAATTTTTAAATGTCCTTCACACCCCCAACCAGCTTATTACTAGTCCCTAGTAACTTTAGCGAAAATTAAAAATTCTTATCCAAGTTAATGATTGTTTTATTTCTTTTTAAATTATCAAATAAGTAAATTAAGACACAGAAATCAGCGACGTTGTTCCAGGCTCGCGGCCCGATCGGGAGTACAGAGTACCCGCGGGGACTAAACCGGAGAATAATGGAGTCGCCACCCAGCGTGAACTGAGAAATGATTTAAAGCCGCACTCACCCCTCGCAAGGGAAGACCTCAAACCGTTGGATTCGGAATGGTCCCTTAATTATGCCACTTGTAATGAACAGATATATGTGATAATATAACCACGTCTACACACACATACATACCCAAGAATAACCTACATCTAAGTTTGCATACAATCTATATCTAAGTTTGCATAAGACCTATATCTAAGTTTGCATGCATAAAAGTAATCGGAATCACGATAAGCACACAATCTCATGAATACATTAAATGATAAACACGGAAATATAGTAAATAATTGTCTAAACATAATATTAAAGAGAGATAATCAAATTCCTAACGTGAAAAAAAATAACTAATCATGCATGGAAATAAGTGATATTTCTAATAAACAATAGATAAACACAATTAGATGAAACGAAATTGTGTGTTTCTCAAGTAGTACGCGGAGTTGTATCCCAAGTATAGACCGCACTACCGCCCATTCAGATTCTGCTACGGTATTTATGTCTGGGTTTCCATCCGATATATCACGAGAGATAGCACAAGATCATTCATCCAACAACAATAGCATACACAAACCAACAAGAAGCATGCGAAGAAATAACAATAAATAACTGAAAAATATAAATGAAAATAAATAAAAGGGTGCCCTCAGGTCTTACCTTTTAAATCACCTCTTGGAAGTGCGTTATACGGCCGTCGGAATGGTTAATGCTCCGCAACTCCTCCGGTTCACTGGTTTAATGTCCTTCGTTGCCTCGCATTTTTGGGCTGTTGTTTTCTATTTTTTCTGTGTTATCTGGTCGTTGATTTTGGTTACTGTTTTGCGGTAAAAGGTGCAGTTTCGGGTGACCATTTCATGCGGTTTTGGGACTTTTTTGTTGCAGTTTTATTGCGGTTATTTGGGCAGTTTTGCGATAGTTTAGGAGCAGTTTTCTGGGCAGTTTTGGTGGTGACTTAGGGGCAGTTTTCTGGGCAGTTTCGGTGGTGATTTAGGGGGAGTTTTCTGGACAGTTTCGGTAATTACAAGGCAGTTTTAGGGTTTCATTTTTCGGTAATTACAGGGCAGTTTTAGGGTTGCAGTTTTTGATAATTGCAGGGAAGTTTTAGGGGTGCGGTTTTAGTAATGGAAGGGGAATTTTTGGGACTCTTTTGGTGATGTAGGGACCGTCTTTGAGTTGCTATTTTGCGGTTGTTTGGGGAATGTTTAAGGGCTGTATTTCACGGCAATAGAGGGGATTTTAGGGCTCACTGGTTCACGACAATTGAGGGTGTTCTGGTGTTGTTCTTGGTGGCAATGGAGGGCTATTCTTTTGGCTTTAGGCGTGAATGTGCTAGGGGAAGAATGGTTGGGTTTGTGCTCCTTTTTATAAGAAAGGTTTAGGATTTTCCTTGTACGGGAAGGGAATAAATCATGCAATTATGGGGGATATCTTTTAATTAGTGTAATACAAGGAAAAGATTCATTGAATTAGGAAAGTGATTTGTTTTAGTTTAGGAAAGGGATTTATGGGATTTGATTTGATTTCGTTAATTTAGGCATGTGATTTATTTAGTTTAGGAAAGTGATTTAGGAGATTTGATTTGATTCATTTAATTTATGCATGTGATTTATTTAGTTTAGGAAGGTGATTTGTTTTAGATTTTAACATGTGTTTAATGTGTTGGATATTTTTGGAGGGGATTTGGTGGGTTTGTGGGTGTGTGGGATGGTTCTTTGGTGGGCTTGGGCGTATGATTGGTGGTGTGTGGGCTTAGGTATGTGGCTTGGTATGGGTCGCAGGGGTTTTGGGTCGAGGATAAACTTTAAAATAGAGATTCAACGAGCGAACCCGAGACTAGGCAAACGAATTAAATCCAACAATGTATTTATTTTGGAATTTTCCATTCCGACGTCCGTTTCCCGTGACTTCTGTAACTTATCGGGTAGTGCCTCCATACGAGGCTCATCATCGGGACTTATGTAAAAATGCAATGCCTACAGTCGCCCCCACTTTGATGGGACTTGTGCAGTGTGTGACAATGACAATCCTATCAAAGTTATGCAATGTATTTTTACTTAAGGCTCACCGGCTGCTGCCTGACTTGCCCGTTGCTTCGAACTGAGTTGACATGGTGGTGAGGTGTTTTGACCCATGAGGTTCATCCCTGCAAGATGTTGCGATCTCTAGGAATCACTACCGGACTGAGCTGATATGGTGGCGAGGTGCTTTGACCCCTGGGCTTTGTTCCCGAACCACCGAATGTGGGCTTTGTTCCATGGACTTTATTCCCGAACTGTGCTGAATGTGATGGCGAGGTGTTTTCGACCTCCGGGCTTTGTTCCCGAACCATCTGTGGGCTTTGTTCTCGAACTATTACTGTGAGGTGGTCCATTCTCGAACCGTTACTGTGAGGTGCTTCATTCACGAACCGTTACTGTGAGGTGGTCTATTCCCGAACCGTTACTGTGAGGTGATCCATTCTCGGCATGCTAAACCTCATTCCCGAGGTTATGCTCCATTCCCGGAGTGCCATTCCTGGCTTGCTAGTTCTCATTCTCGAGGAGTTGTTGATAATTTGGGCCTCGACCCTGGGTTCCTTCACGAAATTATTGATAAAGTGGGCCTCGACCCTGGGATTCATTCCCGAAACTGCTGACAATATGGGCCTCGACCCTGGGATTCATTCTTGAAACTGCTGACAATATGGGCCTCGACCCTGGGATTCATTCTCGAAAATGCTGACAATATGGGCCTCGACCTTGGGATTCATTCCCGAAACTGTTGACAATATGGGCCTCAACCCTGTGATTCATTCCCGAAACTGTTGATAGTGTGGGCCTCGACCCTGGGATTTATTCTCGAAAACCATTAATGATGCGAGCCTCAAACCTGGGATTCCTTCCCGAAACTGATACTGATGTGGGCCTCAACCCTAGGATTCATTTCCGAAAAATGCTGACACTGTACTGTTGCTACTTCTGGTTGGCTTGCATTTGCCGCTTTTTTTTGCTTCGAAACCTGCGAATACAAAACAAAATAAAAGAATGCAAGTACGTTATGTGTATGCATGCATGCATGAATGAGTTTCCTATTCCGTTGGGTTAGTTCTTCTTTGTGCCCCTCAGTGCTTCCCGCCTACAAAAGTCTTTGATCGGCCCCTAGGTCGACTTACAGTTTCTTTCTGCCAATTCTCTTCTGGTGATTGCTCAGTTTCCTTTGGTCCCATGACTCAATATCTCATTATGTCCCTGATTCGCGAGGTGGTAGACTGGTCGCCCCCAGTCCTGGCTTAACTTTCTGCTCTCTATTGTTTGCACTAGGTCAAGATGGATCATGTGATGTGACGTTCCATACCAACATACTATACTGCCTCTTGCGAAATAGTCCCAATAGTTATACAAATTGTTGCCCTCAAAGAATGCCCGGTGTTGAAACCAGAGAATCTTCAAAAACCACAGAATCTTCAAAACATTCAACGCAACTCAAATCCAAGTCTTTGAATAAAAGATCTAAGCCAAACTCAAAGTGTGTGTGCGCAAAGGTTCCTTCGCAGATTCATCCCCAGGTAAGCCAACTCAATGATTTCGTCAAAAAAATTGGGATCGATGGGTCAAACTAACCTAAATGACTCAATTATGCCCTGCAGTTGCTTTTCTGTGCTCAATGTGGTATGATTTTCTTTCTCTTTTGTCTCTTTCTTTTCTTTTAATTTTGAACTTTTTTTTAACACACCTACCATTTAATGTAGCATTTCTCCTCATGGTGGTCCTAATACTCGCCCATGGGTAGCTTCACGCTTATCAGTTATAAGT
>SKCR01039123.1:0-51437 GCA_019454045.1 Zanthoxylum bungeanum | reverse complement strand
ATTAATTATCTTTGATTAGGTCTCATCATACACCCTTAAGCGTGCATTCTAAAAGCATAATAAGGCGCGGTAATAAATTAATAAGATATGCGGATGGATATTTAAAACAACTTGTTCCTAGAACAAATCTCTCTCTTTCCTCTCTCCCGCTAGCACAAATCTTACTTCTACCCAATTACATAACACTTCTAAAGAAACCTTATTTACATTGAGGGGAATAGGTGAGAAGAGAAATACAAAGAATCAAGAGGTAATAGACTGGACACGCAGGTCCAATTTAATAAATTCTAAATTTATTACAACAATTTCCAAATTTCCATCACCTATCTAATATCCATCTGATATACATTATTCATATATCACATCCATGTATTCACACAAAGCATGTTATCAATCAATCTAATCCAATTAATTAATCTTTAATTAATGACCATCCAATGTTCAAACAACGATTTGATTTGCGCAAGTCCAACTCGTTTAAGAATAAGTACTCAAAGTACGAATTCTTGAATTATATTAAACTACAATATTAAATCCAATTTAATTTGTATTCAATACTAATTCTTTATTTAATTCCAAATTAAATAATTACACTTTATTAATGAGCCTTTGTGACTTAGATTCTAAATCTAATCTTAACGGGTCTCAAAGCCCAATTAACATCCAATGTCAATTTAATTAAAGTTCAATGGGCTTTCAATTAATTTATAAGGCATGGGCTTTGGCAACCAAAGCCCAATAAGGAATCACCATTTGTCAAAAATCAATTTAGGCCCATTAGGCCCATTTAATCATATTTGGACTTTATGGAAATGGTTTTAGGCCCAATTGGATCCAACCAATTATCCTAAACCAAACTTGGCCCAACCAAGCCCATTAAGCCCAAATACAACATTTTTAGCCCAATTCCAAATTTAGCCCAACTAATTAAATTCCAATATTCCAAATATCATAATTTAATCAATTAAAGTGTATTAGCCATAATTAATTATTTAAATCAACATTTCCAAAATACCAATTTACACAATTAATCATGCTTTAATTAATCAACTTATGTCCAACACAAATTGAAGCAAAATCAATCCCAATATGCTCTTAAGGCTCTCGGCAATTTGGAGATTTTTATATCAATTTTGATTTCAATCCAATTAAATCACAAATTAATATATCCCATGCATTTTAAACATATCCAATTGTCTAAAATTCAAAAATCACCAAGAGCTAAAATGGTTCAAACTCTCGGCCAAGCCTCAAAATTTAGGGAAAATTAATCCAATTAATTTTTCTTCAAATTGATCATGCACAATTCAAAGTTAACATATTATAAGCATGCTCAAACAAAAAATTTGCCAAAAACATGCTCAAATCAAAAATACCCAAATTAAAGTTAAGAACCCTAAATTTCAATTTCATGCTTAATAACCTGGCTCTGATACCATTGTTGGGTTTTCTAGGTCAAACCAAGATCAAATTAAGCAATGAAACATGTGAATACATCAAAGTAAAGTAGCGGAAATACTCACTTTGATCGGTTGGATGTTGGCGGAGAGTTCAAAACTTTTGCCTTTGAGAAGTTGCTCCAAGTTATTCCTACTTGTGTGATTCGGCCAAGCCCCATGTTGTGTTGATCTTCAAGCTCCAAGCTTTGAGTGTTGATTCCATGCTCAAGGGTTAGTTTCCCTATCACCTTTGAATGACTCATTTGTGTGTGCTAGCACTTAGAAAATTTTTGCAACAAAAATCTTCTTCTTCTTCCTTCTAATTTCGGCCAAAAGAAAGAAAATGGAGAGAGTGATTTTGGTCCCAAAAACCGTGAATGGGAGAGAGAGAGAAGGAGATGTATTTTGTTATTTGATTTCAAAAATCAAAATACCATTTTTCATTTTCCAAAATTGGTACAAGACATTAAAGCCTCCAACAACTCCCATCAATCAAAAAGTGACAAGGTGTTAATCACCAAAAAGTGGCAAGACTTCCATCACTTGAGTGACTAATGATGTGACGCGTGGGCCCCACTTGATTCAAAATCTGAGTGGGCCCGCAACACATCTTGGGCTCGGGTTCGCTAATTCCGAATTAACGAATTTTCCGTTACGACGGAATTAAATCAAATTTAATTAAATAATTATGCCTAGCAAAATTACTATTTACGTCGCTAGCGAATTAATTCTAAATTAACTCGTTCGCCCGAATTAAAATCCAATTTTAATTCCGCGTCGAAATCTAATTTTGTTTAATATATCGAATATATTATTTTATCGATTAATTCCAAATTAATCGTTCTCTCTCTTCAAATAGTATTTTATCCCAGATAAAATATCTCTGTAATTAATCATAGATTAATTTTCTCTATTTAATAATTAATCCTAGATTAATTATATCCGAGTCATACGTCATCGGTGAATCTTCGGGAAGCGACCCATGAGATCCCTGGATATGTTGGCAGTAAATCCGGTCGTCGGACTATCCGAACACGTACATACCTAGTACTACGTTTTTACCGATTTACAAGACATGGTTGGCTTCTAGCAAAGCACCGTGCCTACCCAATTCTCCAGAAATATTCTTAATGGAATATATAATCTATATTAGGCGTAGTATACATAGTATTGCGTATTTCAATCCAGTATCTGATGTCACATGAAAGGCCTGGGGCTGAAATTGTGTCTACCCCGTACGAAGCATATGTCGGATCTCTGGTAACTAGTCTCTATAATCGGATAATCATGACCTATTCATATTATCGCGATGACTGCAGTACATAAGAGTTATAGTTTCGTATCCTACGTGACCATCATCTCCATATGACTGAAGTGATACTTCCATCTTGACATCACACCCAATACACTACGATTCTCAATATACCCAGAAGAGGCGTACACAGAACCTATTAAAGCCCTGGATGACCAAAACCAAAGTATATTGATTGTCGCAAGGTTTAGCGATGTAAGTCTCAGGTTAAGACCAAATACACCTACCCTGATTCGGACTTCCATAGACACATAGTCATACTACCAATGGAATTCCGAGGGGTCTATCCAGAGCGAAGCTGTTTCCGTACCATCGGTAAACACAACCTCCTATTACACTTGCATGAGTATCCAATACCCAAATATATGAGAACTATGTCGTTATGCTCTCATAACACGCACAAGTGCAATACTAGTCTATTCCGCATTATCGATGTCCAATCTCGATAATACTACGACTAGGGATATTTTAATGATTAAACCTTATTGTATTAATACTGTCTCATATCTTATTAATCCGGAACTAATCATATCGACTTTTATCATTTATGTATCTTGGTAATCCAATTACAAATGATAAAAGAGCAATTTCCTTTGTCACATAGTTAATTTGTACAACAACACCATGTTCTGTACAAATAGTGATGCTATAGGTCATAATTGTCCAACATACGTGTATGTAAGTGAATCCGTAAATATATGAGTATATAAACGTGTATTCGCATGTGTATATATGATGTTAAGACATGTATAGGTCGGGTATACAAAATCGGTACATGGAATAAATCATGGTTTCTAATTTGGTATAAGCTAAGGTCTAGTACGTGTGCGATGAGATATGTTTATGAATGGATGCTTCGGATAAGAATTTTGGAAATAAAGTGTATTTGATAGATAAATTAAATATATGAAGATTGTTAAAGGCTATGGTATCAGAATTTGATGTTATGTTCATATGTTTGATGTAAGTTCATATGTATACGATGATTCAGATAATAAGCAATGTTTGGCATGTATGTGCTTGTGTATGAGAGGTCGTGAGATAAGTTTGTGTCATGTGATATGTGTGCACGTGTGTATGTTTAATTGGGTGATAATTTCGTAGTGTAGTAGTCGAGCTGGTTAGGAATCTGCTTGGACGGAATTCATCTCATTACCTATTCTAAAATAGGTAATGAGTCTCGTACAAGCATTTTATGTATAAGCGAGTCGTTTGTATGTGTTGTTGAATAATGTGATCTTTGATGTGTCGGTTGTTGTGTGTGTTTCATGGTTGGTTGCTTGATGTTTGTAAATATGTTAAAGTGTATGTATGTGTATGATAGAACTCGTGTTATGTATGGATCATGTATGCTTATGTGAAATGAATGGGTGATTTGAAATCGATGAGAATATCAGAGGCTATAAAGCGTGTTTGCCAAATTGTAATGGTATGTACGTATATGTATAAGAATTATGATATTGTATTTGCATGTATATAAGAGAACTATGTTTTGAATTAAAGGAAGTTTGTTACATTTACCGATTTGATGGTATTTCAAAGATATTTAATGTGATAAGTATTAATATATGACTTAACGTTTCAACGTTGAAATGGTTTCGATGTTATGTGACATAATTTGTGATTTCGAATCCATGTTTCTTGTGCTTTGGATGTATAGCCATTATATTGACAATATGTAATTATGTAAATATGAAAATTTGATATGGGGAAAGTATAAAGGATAATAGAATGTTGATGATTCTAAGACTTGTAATAACTTGAAAAACTCAGAAAAATTTCTAGTGTGATTGATTTGTATACTTTGTTTGTAATACTTGCATGATTACTTACTGAGTTTTTACAACTCACACCAAACCAGTTTGTTAGTTTTGCAAGTTGGCTACCTAATGGGTCAATGATGAGTGGTAAATGAATCATTATTTCCCACTCATTTGACCTAATATTTTGTATAGTTTCTTGATTTTTGTGAATATTTTGATGTGTTTTGTGTTATTTTGTAAATAAATAAAGTTTCAGGACATTCTGGAGGTGATTTGGGGCTAAAATAGTAAAAAAGGACAAAAATGGTACAATCGCCATTTATCGCGTCGCGACGCCTAACGTGCGTCGACTTGTGCTAACTTGCGCCACTTCATGCTAAAATACACCGTGTCACGTGTCAAAATCTGAGAAGTCTGCTAACATGCGCCGGATGCTAACGTGCGTCTGCCACGTGTCAACATCATAGGAGATCTGCTAACGTGCACCTGCCACGTGTCATCATCCTATGGTGTCGAAAATCGCCATTGCCACGTGTCACCATGTGACATCCACGTGTCTGCCACGTCAGCATCCACATCAGCAACATGCCAAGTCAATGCGCCATGTGTCAGCCACGTCATCATCAGCCAATCATTGCGTGCCACGTGTCACAATTATATGGTGCTGACAATCCACATTGCCACGTGTCGCCACGTCATTGCCACATCATTGCCACGTCAGCACAATCATTCAGCTCCCAGCCGCCTCTGCCACGTGTCACCTTATCACCTTATCCACTGCCACGTGTTGAGCTCTCCGCGTTCCACGTCGCCAATCATGCGCGTCGCGATGCGTCACCACCACTGAGGCCTATAAATTCAGCTCATTTTTCTGATTTCAGATGTACCTTACTCTCTGAATTTTCTGATGTAAATAAGGAGTTTTATATCTAGTTTATTTTAATTTCAATTTGTAATTAATTTTAATTACTTTCTGTAATAATAATTTATTTTCTTTACTTTTTCAGTTTTTACTATTCAACATGAGGAGGTAACTTCCCCCTACTAGGGTGAAAGGGAAATCTTTTATTACTGCTATTTAGATTAATCTCCCTTAATTATAATAAATTTACTATTTAAAACTTGACTTAACAAGGATACCGCTATATTGGTCGGTTGGTAATCAATTATAAACTGGTTTTAAACTGACTAAGCATGGATACCGCCTGGTTGGTGGGTTGGTAATTACCGCCCATATAGCTGGTTTATGGACAAATTGTGATACCGTCTTTATGGTCGGTTGGACTTAATCTGACTTAATCAGGATAGCGCATATATGGCTGGTTGGTAATATAACACAAGTTAATATATTATATTAAGGGAGATATCTAAAATAGTAGTGATAAAAAGTGGACTAGCATTTTATTTTATTGTAATTTTCTTTATTTACTTTCCATCATTTTATTTTCAGTATTTTACTTTATGTCTTTTATTTTTAAGTTGTTACTAGCCCTATTTATGTGTCGTAACTAAGTTAATTATCTGGGGTTGTGATGAATTCCAATATCACCGGTTTATAAGGGGTTATTTTATAGTTTGGGTAATATAAAGGTTTACTTATTGAGTCTTAAGCTTAATGCTTCTTGTTAACTGGCCATTAATAAGATTGATCTGGTAAACTTAAAATAAACTTGACAAAGGAATTTTAGGTTTTAGTCTTAGACTTAATAGCCCACGATCTTCCTTGAGGATAGATAACCCTTTAATAGATTTCCTTACAAGATAGACATATACCTGTCAGGCGGGGGTAGCCATAATTGGAACTTAATCTTAATAAATCCAGGTAATTTGGTTGACATAGACATATGATTCAATTGGATTATATTGGGTATTTGCATCTGACTATCGACATAGGCTTTTGCATAATTTCGTGTTCCAGGTTAGTAAATCGACATATTACACAAACATGAAATAACCACTTCATCTTTAAAAAGATATTGGAAGAAATCACAACCCTGGATAGTTTTATATATTTGAATTTTCCTCAACCTACTTTCGCGCAATTTTATTTAATTGTTTTTAAGTTTAAAGTCATCACCCACTCAATCAATCAATCTGTTAGATACTAATAATCATTTGGCCTCATAAAAATTAATAGCTTAGGTTTTAAGTCCTCGTGCGATCAATACTTTTTATACTACTTAAACGATACGTGCGCTTGCGTATTACGCGTGTGATTGTGCACCGACCAGTCAACCATTTCAACTTTGGAAGGCATGCTCGAGGCGCGGATTACCCAAGCGACAGTCACCCTCACAAGTGTCCTGGAAAGGGTTTAGAGGCGTAGAAGTTATGATTGATGTTTTGTTGTTTTCGTGCTGTGTACGTGGATTGTTTTTAATAAGTTAAAGTTTTTATTGTTTATGATGTTGTGGGCAGAGCCCTTGAGTGTTGATAGATGATATGGGCACGGAGTCCTTAGGTAATATTTTCGATGTGTTGCTGTGGACCTGAGGTCAATTTTGATATATGATGTTTATTTTAGGATCGCTTTGGTACTGGACTGAGATCCAGGTTGTCCGGTTTTAGGATACATTATGCCGGATTTTCGTAAATTTAGAGGCTTATGGAGATGGGTCAATCCTGTCTCCTGTCGGTAGCATTCTGCCTCTAACGGGGTGTTATACTATAATATTTCTTGCAAGGTTTTTTCCACCATCTAAATCAGCCCAACTGAGAATATAAATTAGCATATTTAAACAGTTGGAGACCGATAACCTATATGAGGCATGAGAGCGCTATAAAGATTTACTCAGGAGATGCCCACAACATAATTTCAAAGACTAGGTTCAGATTCGATTATTCTACAATGGGTTGAATGGTCCTAATAGAACCATGATTGATGTAGCTGCTGGAGGAACATTGTTCAAGAAATCTGCTGAAGATGCTTATGCTCTGCTGGAGGAGATGGCTATTAATAATTTCCAATGGCCAAGTGAACGCTCTACTGTGACTAAGGTGGTTGGTATATATGAGGTAAATCATATTATTGTACTTATAGCTCAAGTGTCATCTCTCACGACTCATCTAGCAGCATTGACCAATCAAAGGGGGCAACCATCCGTTGAAGCTGTTGCGGCTAATAGAATGATCTTACCAGACGAAGGATCAAGTTATGAGCAAGTCCAATATGTGAACAATCAGAACTTCAATAACTATAGAGGCAATCATATGCCTAACTATTATCATCCGAACTTGTCATATGCCAATACAAAGAATGTCTTGCAACCTCCTTCTGGCTTCAACAATCAAAGATCAGAGCAAAAACCTTCTCTAGAAGACCTCATAAGCACGTTTGTTGCTAAAACTTCAGAGAGGTTTGAGAAGAATGAGTCGAGGCTGAATAATATTGAAAAACACATGGGAAATATCGGAGCAATAATGAAGTCTTTAGAAGTGCAGATTGGACATATTGCTTCTTCAATGACTAATCAACAGAGATGGGTTTTTCCTAGTAATACTGAAGTCAATCCTAAGGAGCAGTGCCAAGCCATAACCCTCAGGAGTGGAAAAGAGACTAAAGATACCTCTCAAGACCAAGGCAGTCAAGGCAAAGAAGCAGTAATTCAAGAGGAAACAATAAGGAAATAAGAGAACAATACAGTAGTCCCTTCATATAAGCCACCTCTCATCTCGAAGACATATTTTCCATACCCTCAGCGCTTTCAAAGGAAAAAAGTTGGATGCTCAGTTTTCTAAGTTTCTAGATATCTTTAAGAAGATCCATATAAACATCCCCTCCACAGATGTTTTGGAATAAATGCCAAACTATGTGAAGTTTTTGAAGGAGATAATTTCCAAGAAGAGGAAGCTGGCTGATTTTGAAACAGTAGCACTCACAGAGGAGTGTAGTGCCATTATACAGAAGAAGCTTCCTCCAAAATTGAAAGATCTTAGCAACTTTACCATTTCGTGCACTATTGGGAATCGATATTTTGGTAAGGCGCTATGCAATTTGGGTGCTAGGATCAATCTCATGCCCTTATCCATCTACAAATAGTTGGGCATAAGTAAGGCAAAGTCAACCATAGTTACATTGCAGCTAGCAGATAGATCCCTCACCTACCCACGAGGAATAGTAGATGATGTATTGGTTAAGGTGGATGTTGTGAAATTTTATATCGTACCGCAAGTGTATGATGTCAAGTTTTAGTAAAGATAAGTTAAGAGTGTCGAACCCATAGGGATTGCGTTAACTCGCACTAAATACTACAATTGATAATCATAACATTATTTAGAAAATAATTTATAAGGATTACACTAAATAAACAAGATATAAAGATATTTGAATATGTGAGCCAATATTAGAGAGATTCTAAGTCCGATTTCACCTAACTATCTCATACAGAATTATTATGCCATTAAACTCTTATTCAATTGCTTTGTTTATAAGTCCAGAGTCCTAAAGTATTCACTCTCTCTCCTGAGTAACAGTGAGAATATTATTAATTGCAGATTTCGATATCCCTATAAAAATCTAACAATCAATAATTCATTACGCCTTATGATTCTATATTAACGACTTCAAAGAAACTCATATATCCTCCCGGACTCTATAAGATTCCTAGGTTATATCCTCTAGTTCTATTCAAAACCTCCTCTCCCGAGTGATAGATTTTAAACATTCATCATCATATTTGTGGCCAGCAAACATAAAGCATTAAACGTAAAAGAATATAAATAAACTTAAATCAAACTTTATATGAATTAAAATAGCAAAACAACACATAAGTTCAAGCATCAATTACATCATCCTCCTATAGAATTATGGAGTGGTTCATAACTAAAGATTAAAACAATTACAATAAGGTTATGAACATGGAAATCATTAGAGTTCTAAGAAAGAATTAAGATGATAAAACCCGAATTGAATCCCTTCCTCTTCGGATGTCAACGCCCTTGTCTCTTATTGTCTCTCTTCAATCCTCCTCATTGAAGCTCTCTAAAAATATGTGTTTTATGACTTTATGTTATGTATTTGGCCTCCTCTTTTAGTCTTGGACGAGCTTATCTATTTATAATAAAGCCTTGGGTTCATTGGTACATGAAAACCCTAAGATTTGGTGATTTTGGGGGCTGTGGGGCGCCGCGGCGCTGGCAAATTGGCGTCGCGGCGCTGATGCGTCCGTATGGTCCCAAAACATGTATAAATGCCCCAAGATCCATATATTGATGCTTCCTACAAATAAAACATAAAAGAATTACAAAATATATTAAATGATACATAATCTAACAAAATACTAAGCTAAGAATGTATGAATAAGTGGGTATAAACCACACTTATCAAACACCCCCAAACTTAAGATTTTGCTAGTCCCGAGCAAAAGGCAAAATAAGAACTAGATACATAAATTAAAAAAATTAACTAGGACACTTTCGTAGGGATCACGAATGCATTTAGTGTATGCAACAAGCCTTTAAACCCCTAGGTGGCCCTAGTGGACGAGTTATAGTCTCGTGAGAGCTTACAGCGACGATACCTACAAACGTCATTCGTACACAATCATGCAACGAAATAAAACAAATAAAATAATCCCGATAGTTACGCATAAAATTGTCCTCAAAGAATACTTGTCAATGAAATCAGAGAATCTTCAAAGTACTCAACTGCGACTCAAATCTAAGTTCTTGAATAAACCATCTAAGCCAGACTCACAGTGTGTGTGTGTAAAGGTTCATTCACAGCTCGATTCTTAAGTAAGTGAACTCAATGATTTTGTCTCAAAAATTAAGATCCGATGGGTCAAACCAACCTAGATATCTCAAAATTATTCTGCATTTTCCTTTCTTTGCTCCGTATGGTATGATTTTATTTTATTTTTTTTTCAAACACACATACCCTTTAAGGTAGCATTTCTCCTTATGGTGGTCCTAACACTCAGCCATGGGTAGCTTCACGCTTATCGGTTATAGGTGGTTTCTTTTTCTTATCATACAATACATCATAATATTAGCATGTTGAGATAGATATCTAAGCAAACAGTCATTCATCGGCAAATAATTTCTTCAACTAGTCACTTTGCCAACTACCTAGGTTCAAACTGCTAAAAATCTACTATTAAGTGCTTACGAGTCTAACCTAGATCATCTACTCAAGGCATCAGATAAAAATCAATTGAGACTTATCGTTTCTAAAATTTCTTTTAAAGCAACAAATTCATCATTATACTATGCTTTACTATCACGGAATAAAAACAAAAAAACAATTAATTTTTTATATAGTAGGAACGACTACATGCACACACACCTCCAAACTTAAAATTTGCATTGTCCTCAATGAAAGATAAATATAAAGAAACAAGAGTAAGGAACAACACTACCGTGCATAGAGTTGATCAGGCTTCTGCTAGTCAGAATTTGGTTGTGCGGGTTTTGTGTATTTCGTGCTACCTGCATAAATAAAATACAAACTAATAAATAAACAATAGCACACAATAATAATTAAAATAAAGAAAATAACAAATGCAAGGGTTGCCTCCCCACTAGCGCTAAGTTTAACGTCTTCAGCCAAACGCAACCACCCAAATGGTGGTCATGGTGGCTTCTTCTTTTGTATCCACTGACTGCTTTGACATGAAAATGATAGCTTGGCAGCTATGGCAGTTTATCCAAGTACCCCTTACTGCTGCTTGGTCATGGAAGACGTAATCTGCCCAATCTGTGTTTCTAAGGACTTCATTGTTGCCCCGATATTTTCCATGTGTGTCTCAATATTGTCTAGCCTTGACTCATTCTTCTCAAACCTCGCTGAAGTATTAGCAACAAATATGCTCATGAAATTTTCCAAGGAGGATTTCTGCTCAGCTCTTTGATAGTCGAAGCCGGATGAAGGTTGCAAGGCATTCTCTGTATTAGCATATGACAGGTTTGGATGATATTGGTTAGGCACAGGAATGTGTAGGACACAGAAATCGGCGACGCTGTCTGTTGTGATATTTTTATATCGTACCGCAAGTGTACGGTGTCAAGTTTTAGTATAAATCAGTGAAAGAGTGTCGAACCCACAGGGATTGCGTTAACTCGCACTAAGTACTACAATTGATAATCCTAACTTTATTTAGAAAACAAATAATAAAGATTTAATTAAATAAATAAATATAAAAATAATAAAATAGGAGGAACTAATACGATAGAGATTCTGGATCCTGATTTCACCTAACTGTCACATATGTATTTGTCATGCCAATTAATCCTTGTTCAGTTATATTTTTTATAAGTCAAGACTCCGAAATTATCCACTCTCTCTCTCGAGTGCTGAGTGAAAATATCATTAACTGTAGACTTCGATATCTCTATAAAAATCCAATAGTTAACAACTCATTACAATTTGTGATTCTCTTTTGATGACTTCAAAGGATTACAGATTCTCTCGAACTCTATAAAATCCTAGGCTATATTCTCTAGATCTATTCAAAATCCCCTCTCTCGAGTGATAGATTCTAAACATATATCATCTTCAATTGTGGCCAACAATCAAGAAGCATTAAACTCAAAAGAATATAAATAAATTAATAAAACTTTATAACAAAATTGATAAACACAATACACGGTTCAAGTATCAGTGACAATCATTCTCCAAAATTAAGGAGTTTAGTTCATGACAATAGATAAAAACAATGATAAACAAGTCATGAATCTAATGGAAATCATTAGAGTTATAAGAAAGAAACAAGAAGATAAAACCCGAATTGAATCTCTTCCTCCTCGGACGTCACCGGAATTTTCTCCTCTCGTCGCTCTTCAATCTCCTCCTTGAATCTCTAAAAATATGTGTTTTGGTGTTTTATGCTTTGTATTAGCCCCATTTTGAGTATTGGACGAACTGTTATATTTATAGTGGAGCCCTGAAGTCATTGGGTATCTTAAAACAAAACCCTAATTTTATGTACTGGAGCGCGTCCTGCATAACGTGTGTCCTTACCCGCAGCGCTGCAGCCCCATCAAGTTGGCGCCATAGCGCCAAAGTCTCTGTAATTTATATGAGGCGTGAAGGCTTGAGGGCGCCATGGCGCCTGGCATTGGTGGAAATAAGTGGGCGCCACAGATTTTTTACTTTTAATTAATATCAAAGTCAACTTCTCTTCTCTTTCACAAATATAGCCCATGTTGCATGCTTCTTTTGGTCAAATATAGTGGCTGCCTTGGTGTGCTCTCCAATTTGCGTGAAGCTTGCTTTCTTTTTTTAAATTATATTTTCTTTATTCAACAATTTGTCCACTCTCTTTGTTGCTTTTATAACTCACGTGCATGCTTTTAGTCTATAAACAAATAAGTTTTGTGTATTTGTAGAAATTGCTTGTTTTCTCTCCTTCCAATTCGTGATGTTTCCTGTTTCCTGCATGCGTCTGATGCTTCCAATAGGTCCCGAAACACTCGTATTTGCTTCATTTTTGATGTTCTAATGCTTCCTACAAATAACACATAAAATAAACTATAAATGATATTGAATTACTCAAAACATAATAAAATAATAGCTAAGAATACCGGAATAAGTGGATATAAACCACACTTATCACTTTCCTAGGCTCGCGGCCTAGTTGGGAGTACGAAATAGCTCGCGGGGAACTAAACCGGAGAAATAACATGGAGTTGCCACCCGGTGTGAACCGGGACAAAGATTTAAGGCCGCACTCACCCCTCGCAAGGGAATACCTCAAACATGTTGGGTTCGGAATGGTCCCTTACTTATGCCACTTATAATGATGTGATTTGTGCAATACCTTAACCGAATCTATGCGACATATTTATTCAAAATAACCTATATCAATTCTCATTCATAAAAGCAACTCTTATATCTAAGTTTGTATACATAAAAAATAAGTCGGAATAGCGGTAAACATGCAATCTCATGAATACGTTAAATTAATACATGCGGAATAAACATGTGACCAAGAAATTTGGCCGTTCTCAATGTAGGACTTGCATACCCGGTTGGACGTATTCCACGTCAACCGAGCATGCCGTGTCCGGGACAACAAAATAAAATATAACAAAAGGTGCTCAGGTCTTACCTTTTAAGTCACTTTTCGGGAGTATGTTTCACGGTGCCGGAAGGGTTATCATTTCTGCTGTTTTCATTGGTCTGCTGTTTCCGCTATTTTCACTGTTTTCACTGATTCACTGTTTTCGATGTTTTGTCTTATTGTCACCCGTTGTTTCCGCTCACTTTTTTCGTTATTTTGTTGTTTATGCTGTTTTTGCTGTTTTCGCTGGTTCACTATTTTCGCGGTATTTGGGCGATGTTATGGGGCAGAATTTTTGGTGGTAAAGGGGCAGATTTTCTAGACAGTTTTCTGCGAGTTTATGATGCAGTTTTGCGAGTGCAGTTTTCTGGACAGTTTTAGAGTGTTGTGGGATGCAGGTCAGGGGGCTATTTTGGAGCAGATTTTTGGTAATTACAGTGCAGATTTTGGGGATTGTTTTAGGCAGAATTTTCGGTGGTCAGGGGTATATGTTCAGTGCAGTTTTCGGTCAGAGTGGTGCAAATTTTTAAGGCAGTTTTTGGTGATTGCTGGCAGATTTTGGAGGCAGAATTCAGTATTCTTGGGGCAGTGTTTGCAGGGGCTTGTAGCGTTGAATCGAGGGCTGTATGTGAGGGGGTTTTAGTGTGAAGGCAGGCTGATGTTACGTGAGTAGTGTGTGCAGGGTGATGGCTTGCGTGAGGGCTGATGAAGGCAATGGCGTGAGTGGCGTGTGCGCGAGTTGAAGGCTTATCCGTGAGTTGAAGGTTCCTAGTCGATGTGGGATGAAGTTGAGGGGATGATTTGCGTGAACAAGGGCTAGAAAGGGGAGTGGTTTTCGTGGATTTGTGCGTGAGGGCTAGGTCTTTTGTTGTTTTAGGCGTGAAGTAATCTAGGCTTTGAGGGGTGTTTCTTGATCGATGTGGGACTAAAGGGAAGGGGCGTGTGAGGTTTTTGTGCGTGGGATGTGAGGGGGGTTATGACGTGTTGTTGAGTTGCTTGCGTGAAGGCTGCTGAGTGGGGTGCGTGAGTGAGGGCTGCTTCCTGGGCGATGTGGGTTTTGTGACTACGTGTTGATGGGTTGAGTGGCTTTTGGTGAGTGTGCTGTGTGCGTGAGAGGGCTGCCAACAAGGTGTTTGTGCGTAAGAGTTGAAGGCAATTAAGGTGGGTAGTTTCCTAATCGATGTGGGATTGATAGGAATGATGGGTTGCATTTTTTTCAGTAGTTTGGGGGGTGTATTTGGGCAGTATTTTCGGTAATTTATGGGGTATTTTGGGGCAGTGTTTCACGGTAATCTGGGGCCTGTTTGAGTGCAGTATTTTCGGTGATGTGCTGGCAGTTTAGGGAGGCAATTTTCGGTGATATTGAAGGCAGTTTCAGGGGCTGCAGTGGCGTTAATTTGGGTTGGATTTAGGCAGTTTTGGGCGTGTTTTGGGAAGGCAGAATGGAGAGGCTGTAGTGGCGTGTTAGGGGCTGATGGAAGGGGTGATTTACTTGAATGCTAGGGGCTGAGTTTAAGGGATCTTTATGGGTGAAGGGAGGGCTGAGCTTGTTGATGTTTGGCTTGGTGGTAGTGAGGCGTGAGGGGGATTGTTGGATGGAGGGTAGTGGCGTGAATGAGGGTTGTTTCACTGGCAGTGGCGTGAGTGCTTGGAGAGGAGAAGAAAGTTTTTTATGTTATCTATGTGCTAGGGGTTTCAAGGGAGCTAGGGTTTCTTTATATAGGCAAAGGGTGGTGCATTTATTAGGTAGGCTAACATTGATTAGGCTTATTAATTGGGGTGGCTAACTTTTTGAAAAAAATGGAAAAGGAAGGCTTTGGTCATGGGCGTGGGGTTGCCAAATTTAATGGTGTAGGGTTATGCTTGACTTGGTTAGGGGAGGCTATTAGATGGCTTGGAAAACTTTGTTGAAAATGGGAGGTAAGGTAAATTTGAGGTCAAAGGCGTGGGGCATGCTTGGTAGAAGTTTAATTTGGTTGTTTGAATAGTTAGTGGAGGGGTAATTGTTGTGTAAAGGGCGTGGGGTAGTTCTAAGTGGGCTTGGTGTGTGATTTGGTTTGGTTTCATAGATTTTGGGCGTGGGCTTTGGTGTCTGGGCCGAGGCAGTGTGGCTTGCGGGGGTTTTGGGCCAAGGATGATTTTGAAACGGAGGTCCAACGAGCAAACCCGAAGCTAAACAAGCGAATTAAATTCAATAAGATGTCAATTCTTGACTTTCCCTTCCAACGTCTGTTTCCCGCGACTTCCGTGACATAAAAGGTAGTGCCTCCGTACGAGGCTCATCATCGGGACTTATATACAAAAATGCAGTGCCTATAGAATGCCTCTATAACTGTTGAAGTTTTGATTGTTCACATATTGGACTTGCTCAAAGTTCGGGTCTCCTTCCAATAACCGCATATTTGTAGCCACTGCTGATTAAATAGATGGTTGTACTCGTGGATTTGTCAGGGCTGTTACTTGAGTTGATAGGGTGGGAATTTGAGCTGTAAGTGCCACAAGAGGGTCCACCTCATCTATTCCAGCCACTTTGGTCACCGTAGCGCGTTCACTTGGCCATTGAAAATGGTTAATGGCCATTTCTTCTAACAGATTATAGGCGTCCTCAGCTGATTTCTTGAATAGAGCTCCTTCAGCTGCTGCATCAATCACATTCCTATTCGAACCATTCAGCCCATTATAGAACAACTGAATCTGGACCCAATCTGTATAATCATGTTGTGGGCATCTTCGTAGTAGATTCTTAAAGCGCTCTCATGCTTCATATAAAGTCTCAGTTTCCAACTACTTAAATATACTAATTTCTGCCCTCAGTTGAGCTGATTTAGCTGGTGGAAAGAATCTCTCAAGAAATTTTATGGCCATATCCTGCCATGTCATGATACTCCCCGTCTGTATTGATTGAAGCCAATCCCACGCTTTATCCCGTAAAGAGAATGAGAATAAACATAGCCTGATAGTCTCTTTAGTCACGCCATTCATCTTTATTGTATCTACGATCTCCAGGAACATCCTTAAGTGCAGGTTGGGATCTTCTACAGCTGAACCTCCAAACTGATTTCTTTGTACCATGTTGATCAATGCAGGTTTTAGCTTAAAATTGTTGGCGTGCGTTGTTCTCTCTGTTTTCAGCCGTCATTGCTTCTTTTTCAATTTTTCTTTCTTTCCTTAGTCTCCTCGTTGTTCTTTCTATTTCAGGATCAAACAGGAGCGAGTCGAAACTTGTGGATCTTCGCATTCACTGAAGCAGCGAAAGAAAAAGAAAAAAATTCAATAAACAAAACAAAATAAAAACAAAACAAACAAAATAAATACAAAATAAAAATAAACTAAAAATAAAAGATAAAAATCTAAATTAAAGCTAAGACTACTTGGTAGTAGTATTAACGTGAATTAAACAAACAATTCCCGACAACGGCGCCAAAAACTTGTTGTGATATTTTATATCGTACCGCAAGTGTACAGTGTCAAGTTTTAGTAAAGATAAGTAAATAGTGTCGAACCCACATGGATTGTGTTAACTCACACTAAATACTACAATTGATAATAATAACTTTATTTAGAAAACAATTTATAAAGATTGCATTAAATAAATAAGATATAAAGATATTTGAATATGAGAGCCAATATTAGAGAGATTCTAAGTCCGATTTCACCTAACTATCCCATATCGAACTGTTATGCCATTCAAATCTTATTCAATTGCTTTGTTTATAAGTCCAGAGTCCTAAAGTATTCACTCTCACTCCCGAGTAACATTGACAATATTATTAATTGCAGACTTCGATATTCTTATAAAAATCTAACAATCAATAATTCATTACGCCTTATGATTATATATTAACGACTTCAAAGAAACTCATATATCCTTCCGGACTCTATAAGATTCCTAGGTTATATCCTGTAAATCTATTCAAAACCTCCTCTCCCGAGTGATAGATTTTAAACATTCATCATCATATTTGTGGCCAGAAAACACAAAGCATTAAACGCAAAAGAATATAAATAAACTTAAATCAAACTTTATATGAATTAAAATAGCAAAACAACACATAATTCAAGCATCAATTACATCATCCTCCTCTAGAATTATGGAATGGTTCATGACTAAAGATTAAAACAATTACAATAAGGTCATGAACATGGAAATCATTAGAGTTCTAAGAAAGAATTAAGATGATACAACCCGAATTGAATCCCTTCCTCTTCGGATGTCAACGTCTTTGTCTCTTCTTGTCTCTATTCAATCCTCCTCCTTCAAGCTCTCTAAAAATATATGTATTATGACTTTATGTTATGTATTTGACCTCCTCTTTTAGTCTTGGATGAGCTTATCTATTTATAATAAAGCCTTGGGCTCATTGGTACATGAAAACCCTAAGATTTGGTGATTTTGGGGGCTGTGGGGCGCCGCGGCGCTGGAAAATTGGCGCCGCAGCGCTGAACTCTCTGCCTTTTGTATGTGTTGAGAGAACGCGCGTCGCGATACGCAGCAAGGGCACGTCGTGACGCGTGGCAATGTCCTAGATTTTATGATTTCCCCGTTTCTGCTCTTCCCGCGTGCTTCTGATGCGTCCGTATGGTCCCAAAACACGTATAAATTCCCCAAGATCCATATACTGACGCTTCCTACAAATAAAACATAAAATAATTACAAAATACATTAAATGATACTAAATCTAACAAAATTGTAAGCTAAGAATGCATGAATAAGTGGGTATAAACCACACTTATCAGTGGATAAGTTCTATTTTCCTGCTGGCTTACTTGTTCTTGATATGGAAGAGGATCATGATGTTCCAATCATCCTTGGAAGACCTTTTCCTGGCAACCGGCAGAGCGATAATTGATGTACAAAAAGATGAACTGAAAATAAAAGTTCAAGATGAAGAAGTCACCTTTAGTGTTTTCAGAGCCATGTTGAGTCCTCAAGATGATGAAGAATATCGCAGGATATACATTGTAGAAAGACCAGTTGCAATAGATAATGATTATGTGCTAGACCCATCTCCAAATATTCTAGCCAACACACAGGGTGAACCCGCAGTTAAGCCAAGCAAAGAAGATTCTCCATAGCTAGAACAAAAAATGATCCCAAAGCGTCGCAAAAAGAGGAAATCAAGAGTCAGTGCTCGCCTGAAGATAGTCCCTGGAAAGCTCAAAACATGGTCGAGCCAATTTTTCCACATGTACAGCCCAAAATTTCAACCATCAGTAGACCTTGGGGGACCATCCATTGATAAATTTCCACAGCTAGCCAAAAATTCTTTTTCATGTCATAACAACCGGTGGATACCAAAGAAGAAGGCACATGAGACTACCCGATTTGCTACGCTGAAGCCACCATGACCACTTGGGTGGTTACGTCGGCTGAAGACGTTAAACTTAGCGCTAGCGGAGAGGCAACCATTGCATTTGTTTATTTTTATTTTTATTTTCTTTACTTTATTTTTATTTTATTGTGTGCTATTTGATAGTTTATTAGTTTTCATGTGTATTTATGCAGGTGTTAGCGCAAACCACACAGCCCGCAAAACCAATTTCTGACCAGCAAGAGTCTGATCAAATCCATACACGGTATTGTTGTTCCTTACTCATGTTTCTTTATGTTTATCTTACATTGAGGATAATGTAAGTTTTAAGTTTCGGGGTGTGTGTATGTAGTGATAGTTCCTGCTAATTAAAAATATATATTTTATTTTTAGTCCTAGATAGTAAAACATAAGTCTAATGATGAGTTTTGTTTACTTTAGAATGGAATCTTAGAAATGATAAGTTCCCAATTGATTTTTATCTGATGCCTTGAGTAGGTGATCTAAGTTAGACTCGTAAGCACTTAACAATAAGGTTCCAGCAGTAATGGCAAAGTGACTTGTTGAAGAAATTATTTGCCGATGAATGGCCATTTACTTAGATGTCTATCTCGATTTATTAGTGTTGATGTATGGTATGGTTAAAAAAAAGTTTTAAAAGAACCAAAAAAATGAAGTTTAACCACCTATAACCGACAAGCGTGAAGCTACCCATGAGCGAGTGTTAGGACCACAATGAGGAGAAATACTACCTTAAAGGGTAGGTGTGTTGCAAAAAATGGAAAAAAAAAAAAAAAAAAAAAAAATGTACCATACTGAGCCCAAAAAAGAAGGCAAATACATATCATTTTTGAGACATCTAAGTTGGTTTGACCCATCAGATCTCAATTTTTGAGACAAAATCATCGAGTTGGCTTACTCATGAGTCGAGATATGACTGAACCTTTACACACACACACTGTGAGTTTAACTTTGATGATTTATTCAAAAACTTGGATTTTAGTTGCATTGAGTACTTTGAAATTTCTCTGATTTCATTGGTAGGCATTCTTAGAGGTATGCGTAACTACCGAGACTACTTTATTTTCTTTTAATATTTTCACATGATTGCATGTGTGTGAATGACGTTTGTGGGTGTCGTCGCTGCAAGCCCTCACGAGATTATAACTCATCCACTAGGGTCTCATAGGGGTTTAAAGGCTTGTTGCATACGCTAAATGCAATCATGATCCCTATGAAAGTGGCCTAGTTAATGTTTTTATTTTTGTTTTTTTTTATTTAGTTTTTTTAGTCTTTTGCTTGGGACTAGCAAAATCTTAAGTTTGTGGGTGTTTGATAAGTATGGTTTATACCCACTTAATCATGCATTCTTAGCTTACTATTTTGTTAGGTTCCGTGTCATTTAATGTATTTTGTGGTTTGTTTTATGTTTTATTGATAGGAAGCATTTGAACATGGATCTTGGGGTAAATGAACTTATTTTAGGATCTTAAGGAAGCATCAGAAGCACGCGGGAAGAGAAAAATATGCAGAAATCACATTCTGAAAATTTGGCCTAGCGTAATGACTCCCGTACAGGATGCCAACATAATAATTTCCCGAGGGTTTGGCGTCGCGACGTTGCGGTAGACGTCCAAAAACTTAAAAAATCATTATTCTACAAGCACAAGGACTCCAAGACTTCCTTATAAATATAGAAGCTCGTCCAAAACCCTAAAGGGAGACTAATACACAACTCAAGAGTTCTAAACATATATTTTGGAGAGATCCAAGGAGAAAGATTAAAGAGTGACAAGAGGATACGAATGCGGTGATGTCTGTAGACGAAATGATTCGATTCGGGTTTTATCTTTTAGTTTCTTTTCTTCAAGGTCCATTATGTTCTTGACCACACTTTCATTATTTTTATATTTAGTCATGAACTAACTCTATTATTCTAGAGGATGATTTAGCCAATGCTTGAACCTATGTATTATTTGCCAAATTGAGTTTTATGAAGTTTTAATTCAGTTTATTTATATTCTCCCGTGTTTAATGCTTCTAGTTTGTTGTCACAAATTAAGATGATGTATGTTTAGAATCTATCACTTAGGAGATTGGATTTTGAAGTAGGATCTAGAGAATATAACTTAGGAGATTTGTAAAGTTCGGGAGAATCTATAATCACTTTGAAGTTGTTAACAAAGAATCACAAAGCTTAATGAGTTATTGATTACTAGATTTTTATAGGGATATCGAAGTCAATAGTTAATAATATTTTCATTTGTCACTCGGAAGAGTGAGTTAGAATAACTTAGGGTTCTTGACTTATAAACTAAGAAATTGAATAATAATTGATTGGCATAGCAAATACATAGGAGATAGTTAGGTAAAATAAGACTATAGAATCTCTCTCATATTATTTTATCTTAATTTAACATTTTGATATCTTGCTTATTTAGTTTTTAGTTTTAAATTTAGTTTATCTTAAAGTTTCTTCTAAATAAAGTTAGGTTTATTAATTATAGTACTTAGTGAAAGTTTGATTACAATCCTTGTGGGTTCGACACTCTACTTATCTTTTACTAAAACTTGACACTGTATACTTGCGGTACGATAATCTCTCAACAACTTTTCCTGTTTATTTAGCTGCCACGTCATAATTCTGGTACTGTCAGTTGCCGCATCAACCATTCCGATCTAGTCAGCAGCCATGTGTCAGACTATCAGCAAACCTGGTAAATTTCATTGAGCTCACTGATGTCTCTAAAATTTATATTTTAGCCCCATAAATTTTAAAATTTATAAATCGACATCTGTGTCGGATTTAGACCAACAAAGAATCAAATCCACTATTTTTTACTGTTTTGGACGTAACGATGACCTATGATTTGTGAAAATCAGCTTCGATTTTGTCATATTTTCATTTTAAATTTTAAACTTAAAATAGAAATAGAATATCCCTCTTCTGGTCGATGATCAAGCTGACAGCAACCAATTACTCCCTCTTGAGGCCTCAGCTGATAGATTATTTACACTATAAAGATCTATTCGATATGATCAAGGTGAAGGGAGTGAGACCAGATTATGTCAAATAGTGTGATTGGTATAAACTCCACTACAGAACTCTCGGTCAGATTAGGTAGTGGGTCTGCCACAATGTCTTCCACCACGTAGCATATGATACAGATGCTTACGAAATATGGGTAAAAAAAAGAAGGCATGTACCAGGTGAAGACAACTCGAAATAAAGCCATGTTAATGAGGCGTTTAGTGAATTTGAAGTTACAGATTGGAACTTCTGGCGTACAAAACACCAATGAGTTCCAGAGCCTGGTGAATTAGCTATATACATTAGATATGCATATGGGAAATGAAGTACAAGCCTTCCTACTACTCGATTCTCTTCCTGATATAGCTGAAAAAGATGCTTCTCAAAATTTGTGGCACCAGAGACTCAGTCACATGAGTGAGAGAGGGTTATATACCCTGAACAGTGGCGGAGCCAGAGATTCAACACAGGAGGGGCTAAGTTAAAAAGTTCAACAAAAAAAGTACCAAAATTTTGAACTTCATTGATATATTTTCATTCAATACATTTACAATTGTCCTCGACGAGCTTTCATATGTTGAAAACGTTGGATAATTACTTCATTATCAATATTACAAAAAATATCCTTTTCTATGTATACTATTAGACTATCATTCAACCATTGATCTCCCATCCGATTTCGCAATCGATTTTTCACAAAATGCATAGTTGAAAATGCTCTTTCCACTGTAGCAGTGGCAACCGGTAATATCAATACTAATGTCACCAATAAATAAACTAATGTAAACACTTTATCTTTTCCAGTTTCAACCATTATTCTTGCAAGCTCACCAATCCCTTTCAATCTTGAAAAATCAATATCAGAACCACTCATTGATGAACTGTGATTGAAGTTTGTTGAGCTACTACTAAATAGAATGAAGGCCTGTCAGTTTTTTAAGTTGAAAAGGTTATCACGGTTTGGATTAATTTCTAAGAATCAACAGTCTTACAGTGATCTACTTCTTCAAGACTTCAACCCTAACTCCCTAAGCTACCCTACCCATGCCATCAAATTAACAAATGTACAAAATAAACACAACCCATTAACAATTAACCCATTTCAAGCATCAAATTGAAAACAAAAAATGAAAATAAAAAAAGAAAGATATTTGCTAATTTGGATAAAATTTGCAATCGAAAATGGGTTTTATTAGGGTTTAAGTATGTGATACTGATGGTAGTAATGATGATTAACAAAAAAAATTAAAAAAAAAAGAAAGATATCTGCTTCAACTTTCTTCAGTCACGCTTGCTGAGTTGCTGTAAAGATGAAGGGCAAAATAACAGGGGCTGTCGGCTGTACTCATGGCACTTGAAATTCAGCTTGAAGTTTATATTATGGATGTTGGTTCTGATATTGATTTTTCAAGATTGAAAGGGATTGGTGAGCTTGCAAGAATAATGGTTGAAACTGGAAAAGATAAAGTGTTTCCATTAGTTTATTTATTGGTGACATTAGTATTGATATTACCGGTTGCCACTGCTACAGTGGAAAGAGCATTTTCAACTATGCATTTTGTGAAAAATCGATTGCGAAATCGGATGGGAGATCAATGGTTGAATGATAGTCTAGTAGTATACATAGAAAATGATATTTTTTGTAATATTGATAATGAAGTAATTATCCAACGTTTCCAACATATGAAAGCTCGTCGAGGACAATTGTAAATGTATTGAATGAAAATATATCAATGAAGTTCAAAATTTTGGTACTTTTTTTGTTGAACTTTTTAACTTAGCCCTTCATGTGTTGAATCTCTGGCTCCGCCACTGGCCACAGATAGGGTGCACAGTGATATTTAAAAAGCAAAACTAGAGTAGGCAAATGGGGATGTTGAGCAAACGGAGACACAGCTCGCTCCATCAGAAGCTACAGAAGACAGTGTTGAGTAGGGAGAGTCGTAACCCGATCCACTAGATGCTACATGATCATCCACTAATTTGGATAATGAAAGACCTCCTGAAACCAGTGGACCTCAAACAAGAAGTTCTGAGTGAGACAAGATTCCATCAACCAGATATCTAGGATCTGAATATATTCTGCTTACTAATGAGGGGAGTCAGAGAGTTTCCCACTAGAAAAAAAGGCACCGAGGAATAAAATGGTGAAGAAATATGGAAGCGGAACTAATGATGTGCCAAGACGTAGCAGAAGAGTACTATACAGAGACACAATGAAGTGTGTTGTGAAGAGACACTGTAGGACACAGAAATCGACGACGCTGTTCCGGGCTCACAACCCGGTCGGGAGTACGGAGTAGCCCGCATGGGACTAAACCGGAGAAATAAAATGGAGTCGCCACCCAGTGTGAACTGGGAAATGATTTAAGGCCGCACTCACCCCTCGCAAGGAAGACCTCAAACCGCTGGGTTCGGAATGGTCCCTTACTTATGCCACTTGTAATGAAAGAATTTGTGCAATAATATAACCAAGTCTACGCAACATACATAAGAATAACCTATATCTAAATTGGCATACCACCTATATCTAAGTTTGCATACATAAAAGTAAGTGAAATAAAGGCAAGCACACAATCTCATGAACACATTAAATAGATAAATACAAAAATATAAATAGATGATAATTGTCTAAATGTAAATAATGAAATGATATGATTAATCATGTAGTGCAAAAGAAACGATCAAAGAAGCAAACATGCATGAAATGTGACGAGAAGAAATATGTGCACTGTATATGCGTTCGTGTAGCGTTCGTAAACGCGTTTGAACGGTAAATAGAATGTGTGCGTTCGAGTAATGTTCGAGAACACGTTCGAACGGGACAAGACCTGATGCATGACAACACAGAATACGTGCGCATTCGAGTAGCGTTCTGAAATGCGTTCGAACTTAAATGAAATAGAATGTCCGCGTTCGTATAGCATTCGGAAAAAGCATTCAAACGAGGTAAGACCTGATGCATGATAAAACAAAATATTTACGCGTTCGAGTAGTGTTCGTAAATACGTTCGCACGGAATAAGGCAGAATGCATACGTTCGTGTAGTGTTCAGAAATGCGTTCGAACGAGATTACCAAAATTGCATCTGAAATGACACAAACACATATATGGATAAACAAGTACATAATCTAGGACCTTGTATGCCCGATTGAACATATTTCACGTTCAATCGAGTGTACCTCGTCCGACGCGGTAAAACATCGTGGTAAAGGTAGCCTTTAGGCATTTCCCTCGAACGGAGGACCTTTAATCCACCCTAGTTAGCCCATGCGCACTAGATCACAATGCATGAATAAACAAATAGATAATATGCAAAAAAATGAATAGCGGAATAATAAAAGGCGCGGTAAAATATCATGGTAAAGGTAGCATTTTAGACTTTTTCTCCCTCAAATAGAGGACCTTTAAACCAACATAATTAGCCCATGCGCATAAAAGATAAATAAAGCAATAATATGGGACCTTGTATGCCCGATTGAACATATTTCACATTCAATTGAGTGTACCTCGTCCGGCGCGGCAAAACATCGTGGTAAAGGTTGCCTTTAGGCATTTCCCTCGAATGGAGGACCTTTAATCCACCCTAATTAGCCCATGAGCATTAGATTAACAATAAAGAAAAGGACACATAGAAAGTAGATTAGCGGAACAATGAACTCAAAAATGCCTAAGACATGATAAAGGAATCTTTCCAGAATGCCCGCGTTCGTGTAGTGTTCGGAAACGCGTTCGAACGGGGGCGTGGAAGAATGTGTGCGTTCGAGTAGCGTTTGAGAATGTGTTCGAACGAGATGGCGAAAGTGGCATCCATAATGCAGTAAACATATGCGGGAATGTTTCCCCAAGTGGTACGTAGAGTTGTATCCCAAGTACAGACCGCACTACCGTCCATTCGGATTCGACTACATAATTTATGTATGGGTTTCCATCCGATATACCACGAGAGGCAATATTCAAGCGTTAACACAATGCAATCATAAAAATGGGCATTAAGTATGATGATGCATATAACAACACATAAGTAAAGAAAGAAACATGTGGAAGGATAAAGAGCTAATAATGCGAAATAAATGTGCGATAAATGAACGTTGAAGGAAGATGTGACCACGAATTTGGTCGTTTTTTGATATAGGACCTCGCACACTCGGTTGGACATATTCCATGTCCAACTGAGCGTGCCGCATCCAAGCTACAAAATAAAAAAAAGTAATAAATGGTACCCTCAGGTCTTACCTTTTAAGTTGCTTCTCGAAAATGCGTCACGTCGTCGCCAGAAGGGTTACTGCTCCATAACTTTTCTTGTTTTCTGGTTCGAGACTTTCCCTCGCTGTTTCACCGTTGTTCACTGCCGTTTCCGCTGTTTTCTTCACTGTTCTGGACTACTTTTCTGCGGTTTTCTTTTGCTGCTATTTGATGATTATTTTGGTCTCGGTTTGGTGGTTATTTTCAGGGTTATTTTGAGGGCTGTTTAATGGACTGTTTTAGGTGTGATTTTCGGTGATGTATGAGGTTGTTTTGGGTGTGTAGTTTTCGGTGGTTGATGGGTATTTTGGGTGTGATTTTCGGTGATGAGAGCTTAGGGTTTTCTATTATTTTCTTATGTTTTTTTCTTGAAGGTAGTTGTGAGTCTCTAAGGGGTTGAGGGTTTGGAATTTTGGTTTCTTTTATAAGGGTACACTAGGGTTTCTAGGTAAGGAAGGGAATCATGTCAATAAGGGAGGTGATTAATTAGTTTATTAAAGGAAAAGATCTTGTGTAATTTTGGTGGGGATATATTTATGTTGGGAGGTGATTGGATTTGATTGGTTTGGTTTAGGAAGGGGGATTTATTTTGATTTTATTTTATTTATTTAGTTTAGGAAGGTGATTTGTTTTATTTAATTTAGGATTTGATTTAATTTGTGACATGTATTTTAAGTGTTTTAATTATTTTTGGATTGGGCTTGGTGGGATAAATGGGCTTTGGATGGGCTTGGGCGTATGGCTAGCAGTAAAATAGAAATACCGATGGTCGTTCGAACACTTCTTCAAATGCTACACGAACGCCCGCAATCTGTTTGTCGTTCGAACGTGTTTCCGAACGCGGCACGAACGCAAACGTAGTGAATATGTGAATTATATCAGATGACATACTTGTCTTGAATTTCCCCTTCCGACGTCTGTTTCCCGCAACTTCCGTAACTTATCGGGTAGTGCCTCAGACCGAGGCTCATCATCAGGCTCATGCAAAAATGCAAGTGTCTACAGACACATCAGAAGTGTACTGTGCAGAGACACAGTGAAATATATTGTGCAGAGGCACAACCAACATGTCAACAAAGGTGGTCAATCGAGACAAACTAGAGCTATGCAGAGACATAACTGGGATAAATGTCAGATTACAATTATTTCGAATGCAACTGGAGGGGGAGAATTTTAGATTCCATCTACATTGCATCTCCAAGAACCCTCCAAGACAACTTTAAGTGGAAGATTTTCTTCTTTGAAATTGTGGTGCAAGCTTCCAAATTACCTTTAGATGATTTTGGTATTTTGTTAACTTTTGACTCATGTATTCTCCTATAAATAGGGAGCTCATTTGAGAACTCAAACCATCACCAACAAGTAACCTTCAAGTAAAGAAATCTTAGAGTGTAAGCTCCAAGTAAGAAAGCTTAGAGAGTGTAGTTAGTGTGTGAGGTTTTTTGTACAAGTTTTGTAATACTTATATATTATATTCAAGTAGTAATATGGATTATTTATTTTTCCTCACAAAACACTCTTCAGTGGTTAGAGAATCACAACAGTTTCAATAGGTTTAGACTCTCATAAGTTGCATCTCCAAATGAAGATGACAAATATTACTTAATATTTAAATACAATTGCTTCTGATATTAGAATGTTGAGTCTAATATAAATGACTCTGCGGTACTTCCACTTACTGCTTTCATTTACAACATAAAAAAAATTGAAACTTTAAATAAATATGAAATTTTCAATTGGAAGTCAACTAGAAAACTTCAGCACTGAATGTTTAAATGCCTTCGAGGCTTTGTCTTCACCAAAAATATCTAATGTAATGCACTTTACTACTCGGCACAGTTCAATATGTATCCCTAGTATCCTCCATAGAGGCAATTAAGTACTTTTTATGGTGTCATTTTTCTAGCATGTAAATAATGAAACCAAACAATGTTCACAATGTTTGAAATTGCTTTCCTGAATTTCTTTCATATGCCATATGTATCATCATTGTCTTGCTCTATTTCCACTGTGATCATCTACATTGAAGTTTTATCGGTAGTCAAGCATTTGTAACACAGTTTTACATGCATCACTGCATCTGAAAATAATTCCAAACAAAGAACAATGCTGGATTGTGTTGTAGTTTTTCAAAATGTAAAAGCTATTTGGTTTTTTTCTAAAAGGGAAAAGTGAGTCTGACATTAGAATATTAGTGGGAGGTGAGAGGGTTGAAATAATATTGCTTGACATTTCTTCTCAAAGTAAGATAAAATGCAAGACTTGAATCATGTGTGGTCATGTATAGGATGGTGTACCGCATACCGTCCACGCACACGCATAATGTAGGGCTTTGATAGAGTGGGTCGTGCGATTCATGATGGTTGACCTCGGTTCAGTTGGACGTGTTGGTTCGTGGGCCGAATGGACTCAAACGGGTGACAGTTTGGATTATCTGAATTGATGTGATCTGGGTTGTACGTTCCTAACGGGTGTGATCCAAGGGACATGATTTAATCACACAAATCTGAATGTGTGGGTGGCTTATTTGAAGGGGAATCCAGCACCTATAAATAGGTTTCTACCCAATCCATTTTAATCATCCAAAAATTTGAAGCAATCTTCTTCTCTTCTTTTGAAATTCTTATCATTTTTCTTCTGACAACACGAATTTTTACTAAAACGTAAAAACACGATCATATTTTTATTCTTCCTAATTCTCAAAGGGTTTTTCGCCAATAGTACAATCACCGAAAACCCGTGAGAATTGTTGTATCATAGAGGAAATTCGCTGGTAACCCATTGTGTTGTCATTTTGATGGGGTAAATATACCCTTAAGGAGAGCGAAATTATAGTGTGCCTCAATATTCTATTATACTAGTCCATTTTAATATTGTGCCTCAATATTCTATTATACTAGTCCATTTTATCCCTATATTTCCCAACAATCTTAAAGGTAAATTTTGATTTTATTGAATGGACTAAACATCGCTTAACAACATTTTCAAGTTGGAGCAACTTGATGGCAACAACTTCAAGAGTTGGCAAAAGAGGATGCACCTATTGCTTGCAACATTGAAGGTGGTGTACATGTTGTCTACTCCAAAGCCAACCCAATCTAGAGATCCTGAATAGGAGTCGCTATAAGCTGCATATACTAGGCAGAAATTGGAGAATGGTGATTTGATGTGCCGTGGACATACCTAAAGTCAATATCTGATGACTAGTTCGACACCTATCAACATATGGCCACCGCAAAGGAGATTTGTGATGCTTTGGAACAAAATTACATTACCGAAGACGCTGCAACTAAGAAGCTCTTTGTTAGTAAATTTAATTGCTATAAAATGGTAGATAATAGGTCCATTGTTGAGCAATTCTATGAAATTCATAGGATTCTTGAACATTTTAAACAAAATAACATGAATATGGATGAGGCTATCATAGTGACCTCGATCATAGACAAGTTTCCCCTTTCTTGGAAAAATATTAGGCATGGGCTTAAACATAAGAAGAAATATATTTCTCTTAAGGAGTTATTAAACTATCTCCATATTGAAGAGGAATATAAAAATTAAAATGATGTTAATGAACCAAATGATGAAAAATCCAAAGTCCTCAATGTTGAAGAAACAGGTCCATCCAAGAACTCAAATGGAAACAATAAACGTTTCAAACACCTTACTAAGGGACAAAGCTAAAACAAAAAGGAAGAAAGGTGCTTGCTTCTGTTGTGGTAAGCCGGGGTATTTCAAGCGAGATTGTCGTCTTCATAAGAAGGGAAACGAGAGTAATGGTACTCCAAAAGAGAGTAAAGATGCTCCAAAAGAAAACTTCACTGCCATGATCTTTGAGGCCAACATACTTGAAGATACTTCTTCTTGGTGGGTTGATTCTGGTGTAACAAGGCATGTCTGCAATAATAAAAATATGTTCAAGAATATAGAATCAATCGATGATGTAGCTGTTATTTATATAGGAAAGTCTGCAAGTGTTAAAGTCTAAGGCAAATGAGTGGTGGAACTGGATTTCACTTCTGGGAAAACTCTCACTTTAATGATGTAGTTTATGTATCGGAAGTTCGTAGAAACTTTGTGGTTGGTAGCTTGCTTAATAAATTTGGTTTTAAACTTGTATTTGAGGCGAATAATATTTTCATGTCTGAGAGTGGAGTCTTTGTAGGAAAATGGCATTTCTATGATGGGCCATTTAAGCTCAATATTAATAAAACTATTATTTCTGCTTGCTTGAGTCTTCATATTAATGGCATAATCGGTTAGAACATATCAATTATAAGAGAATACATGATATGATGAAATTGGACTTACTACCTAGTGTACGGGCCAAATTTGGACCCGAGGGCAAAACCGTCTTTTCACGTCAAAATCAAATAACAAAAGCCCACGAATATTGGCCCTTAAATACCATATTAGAAAACCCAGCCCAAAAGGCCTTATTCCATCGGTACATAACGCTACAAAAATAGAGCCAAATAAATAGACAGCATAAAACACAATTGTTACTAACTATTCCTCTTTTTCTAAACACAAACACATGCAAATATTCTTCCAGCGCTGAAAGTTGAATCCAAGGCACGTTGTGGGTTCCTTTGCCAGAAATGTCAGCATGTTGTAGGCCCGTTGCCAGCTTTTATCACAGCTACAAAGTAATCTCTTTTCAGACCTATAAAAGGGGAGATAATTCAGGGTTCAATGCAGGCTTCTCTATGGTTTACTAGCTTCTGTTCTCTGACATAAGTTCTCAGAGAATTCCCTTCTTCAAAACACATATCACCGCCCTCACGGCCACTACAAGAAAGTAAAGGTAATAACAAGCCTTGCTTTCACATATTACATATTTACTGCTCATTTGATAATACTGACTTGAGAGTCGGAGTGTCCCCGGCACCCACCACACCGGTGGGTAGTCTACTTCCGCCCACTCTACATTTGTCTTGCAGGATCGCTAGTGCCCCCAACCTACAAATTCTCGATTGTAGACCTCGGCCGAAATCCAGCATCCACACCTAGTATAAAAAAAATGAAAATAAATGAATTACTTGGATGCGTACTAAAATTATTAGAAAATCATTTCCTAATGTAGAACGAAAATCTAGTTTATTAGAATTGATACATAATGATGTATATGATTTGCATGCAACTCCCACCATATGTGGTAAACATTATTTTGTCACATTTATAGATGAATGTTCTAGATTTTTTCCATGTTTATCTTTTATGGTATAAAAATGAAGTGATAGATAAATTTGATGTTTATAAGAATATAGTTTAAAATCAATGTGGAGTTAAAATAAAATACCTTAGGTCTTATAGGGGAGAGGAATTTACAATCCTTCATACTTTGAGTCACTTAGTATTATACATGAGGTGACGACTCCTTATACACCACAATAAAATGGTGTGGCTAAGAGGAAAAATAAAACATTAATGGAAATGGTAAATTCCATGATGTCTATCACAAGTTTGTCACTAGGATATTGGGATGAAGCTTTATTAAAAGCTTGTCATATTCTCAATAGGGTTCCTACAAAAGGAAAATCTATAATCCCATATGAGACTGTGAGCATAGAAAACCAAATCTAAATTACTTACAAGTTGGGGTCGTCGTGGCACTGTGAATGTGCCAAAGCCTAAAAAGAAAAAAATTGTGTGAAAAAGGTGTGGATTGCATATTTATTGGATATGCACAACATAGTAAGGCATATAAATTCATGGTTACATAGTCTAATAGTTTAATAGCTGTTAATACGATTATTGAATCAAGAGATGCTTTAATTGATGAATTTAGGTTCACATCTCTACCTAAACAGTTACATATTGAAGAATGTAGGACACATATGTTGACGACGCTGTTCCGGGCTCGCGGCCCGGTCGGGAGTACGGAGTTGCCCGCGAGGGACTAAACCGGAGAAATAACATGGAGTCGCCACCCGGTGTGAACCGGGAAAATGATTTAAGGCCGCACTCACCCCTCGCAATGGAAGACCTCAAACCGTTGGGTTCGGAATGGTCCCTTACTTATGCCACTTGTAATGATATGATTTGTGCAATAATCTAACCAAGCCTAAGCAACATATTTCCAAGAATATTCTACTTCTAAGTTCACATGCATGAAAGTAATCATCATAACGGCAAACATACGATATCACACAACAATCTCATGAACATGTTGAATCATCAAACACGAAAAATAAATAACAACCTAAATATAAACATAAAGAAACACATATTGCGAAAGGAGATAACAAGATCATGCATAGAGGAATAACATACTAATGGCTAAATCATGCTTGAGAAATAGGTAACATCCTAATGACCTAATCATGCTTGAACACAATCTTGCGAACACATCAAATAGATGAATGCGGAAATACAAATGGATGATAACAGCAAAAGTGTCAATAATGGAATGGCATGGTTAATTACATAATGCAAGAGAAATCACCCAAGAAGCAATCATGCATGAAATGTGATGAAAGAGACTCAGTTCAGTGTATGTGCATTCGTGTAGCGTTTGAAAACGCGTTCAAACGGTAAACAGAAGGTTCGCGTTCGTATAGCGTTTGAGAACGCGATCGAACGAGACAAGACCTTATGAAACAAAACGCATGCGCGTTCGAGTAGCGTTCGTAAACGCGTTCGAACGGGAAACAGAAGTGTGGGAACACAGGAACTGGGCGACGCATGCTGTCCCGGGCTCGCGGTCCGGTCGGGAGTACGGAGTAGCCACGGGGGACTAAACCGGAGAATAATGGAGTCGCCACCCGGTGTGAACCGGGAAAATGAGATTTAAGGCCGCACTCACCCCTCGCAAGGGAAGACCTCAAACCATTGGGTTCAGAATGGTCCCTTACTTATGCCACTTGTAATGACAGGATTTATGTAATAATTTAATCAGGCTTAAGTAGCACTTATTTCCAAGAGTATCATGCTTCTAAATTCACGGGTACAAAATAAAACTTATACATACATTTCACATATATCTCACATCTAAGAACACATGCCTGAAAATACCTCAAAGTAACAACGAACATACAACTTCATTCAGCATATCATATTCATGAAAAACAAGCATTCATAATAACCGCACAAGCATACATGTGAGCACTTTTCCAAGTGATACGTGGAATTGTATCCCAAGTACAGACCGCATTACCGTCCATTCGGAATCGGCTACATAATTTATGTCTGGGTTTCCATCCGATACATCACAAGAAATAATACTCCAAAGTCATCATGGCATAGGTATATGAATCGTAATGCGTTAAATCAAGACTAAGGCAAATGACGCAACTAATGGAATAAACATGCTTTTCATTATTATGTGCACAAAGATAAGAATGACTATGTGTGGTTCCATAAAAAAATCACCTAAGAAACAATTATACATGGCATGTGATGAATATGTCTCAGTTCAGTGTGTTCGCGTTCGTGTAGCGTTCGTAAACGCGTTCGAACGGTAAACAGAAGGTTCGCGTTCGTATGGCGTTTGATAACGCGTTCGAACGGAAATGAAACAGAATGCTCACGTTCGTATGGCGTTTGTTAACGCGTTCGAACGGAAATGAAACAGAATGCTAACGTTCGTATGGCATTCGTGAACGCGTTCGAACGGAAATGAGACCTGATGCATGATAAGGCAAAATGCATGCGCATTCGAGTTGTGTTCGTAAACGCGTTCGAACGGGAACATACCTGATGCATGAAATGGGACGCAATATATAAACAATAAAATAAAGGGGGGCGGCGAAGTACTGCCGTAAAGGTGGCCTTTTGGGGCTCTTGGTCTCTCAAAGAGAGGACCTTTAGACCAACATACTAAGCCCATGCGCGTCACATCACAACACATGAAATAAAGACAATAAAAGTGTAGGACTTCGTATGCCCAATTGAACGTACATTCAACCCAACACACTTCGTCCAGCGCGGCGAAGTAGTGTCACAAAGGTGGTCTTTTAGGCTCTTCATCTCTCAAATAGAGGACCTTTGGACTAACTCACTAAGCCCATGCGCTCGATCGCATCATACATACAAAAATAAAGCCAATCATATCAAAACCAAGTATGCCCGATTGAACACATCTTACATCCAATCCGAACACACATTAATCGGCGCGGCAAAGCATCGTGGTAAAGGGTTTTAACCCCTACCCATAAGGGATCTTTCATTCCACTTACTAAGCCCATGCGCTTGATTGAACCATGCATAAAAAGATAGAGACAATAATATCAAACTAAGTATGCCCGATTGAACGTATCTTGCATCCAACCAAACACACATCAACCGGCGCGGCAAAGCATCGTGGTAAAGGGCTTTAACCCCTCCCCATAGGGGATCTTTCATTCCATTTACTAAACCCATGCGCTCGATTGAATCATGCATAAATAAACAACATACAGAATTCAAGTGACGAAAAATAAACAAAAGCAACACAAAACAAAATAGGGTGCTGTTTACTCAAGCGGTACGTGGAGTTGTGTCCCGAGTACAGATCATATTACCGTCCATTCGGAATCGGCTATGAAATTTATGTCCGGGTTTCCATCCGATATACCGCGAGAGTTGACACGTCTCTCATTTTATTCCACAGCCACAATATACTACATCTCATAATTCATGCATATTTATCTACTCAAGGGCCACAACATGCATTTCAACATGACAATCATGCAAGTAATATTTAATAAATAATACAAAAAAAACGAGTGTGAAAGATACCCTCAGGTCTAACCTTTTTGCCAACTTTCAGGCTTGCGTTTCACGGACGTCGGAAGGGTACAGCTCCTCAACTTCTCCGGTTCACTGGTTTAGCGTCCTAGCTCACTGCTTTGCTGTTTTGCTTGCGGTTCGAACTCCGTTTTGCTCCTTTTCGGCCTCTGTTTTGCTGCTCACTGCTCAGGCAACCTGTTTTGACGTTTCAATGAATTGTTCCAAGTTTGTGTGGGTTCTTAGTGCAGTTGTGTGTGATTATTTTAAGGATTATGAATGCAGTCTCTTTATGTTACTATTTTTAAGATTTTTAGGCAATGCTTTAAGTGTATTTTGCTGCTGTTTTAGGGGTTAAATTACTGCTGTTTGGGCGTGATTTAGGGACTGGTTTGGGTCAGTTTTGGTGGGAAGGGGGCTGTTGTTCGGGGGTACTTTAGTGGCTGTTTGGGGCGTGTTTGGGCTGTCGTTGGGGGTATATTTTTCGGTGATGTGTGGAGGCTTAGGGGGTTGCTATTTTCGGTGGTGATTAGGAGTTGTTTTGGTGGTTTGAGGGGGGTGTGAATGGCTATTGTATTTTCGGTAATATGAGAGTGTTTGAAGGCTTGTTGTTTTCGGTAATGTGAGAGTGGGGGTGAAGAGAGTTGTTTGTTATTATGTGTATGAGCTAGGGGTTGGCAATTCTTTTCTTCTTTTTGTTTGTGATGGGCGTGAACTAGGAGGGCCAATGCCTTGGAGAGGTGTGGTTTTATATAGAGAAAGGCTAGGGCTTCATCTTGTCTCACAAGGAAGGGATTTTGGCATTAAAAGGAGGATTTGATTTGGTGTTGAGCAATGAAAGTCAAAGATTGAGGGGGGACAAATCTTGGCTAGAATAGGAAGTCAATATCTTTAATTTGTTATGATTGATTTTAATTAGGCATGACATCTTTTTAATTTAGTATGTGATTTGTTTAGTTAGGAAGTTAATATACTTGATTTATCTTCATTAGGTATGATTATATTTTGTGTTTCATTTAATTGGTAAATGGTTTAAATATTTTATTCAATATTTAATGTTTAATTTAATTAAATTGAGATGTGTTTTATGGGCTTTGGGGAGCTAAATGGGCTGGGGTGCGAGGTAGCAGCAAAACCAGAAACATCGACGACGTTCGAACGCCACACGAACGTCCGCAATCTGCCTGACGTTCGAACGAAGTAACGAACGTAGCACTAACGAAGACAGTGAGCTTGTGAAATGGACTTGATGACGTACCTATTTCAGATCTCCCCTTCCGACCTCCGTTCCCGCAATATCCTTAGCTAAAAAGGTAGTGCCTCCAACTGAGACTCATCATCGGGTTTCACATGCGAAAATGCAATGCCTACAGTCGCCCCCACTTTGATGGGACTTGTGCAGTGTGTGACTTTGAACAATCCTATCAAAGTTATGCAATGCATTTCACTTACCTGGCTCAGCTACTACCTCGAGCTGAGTTGGTGCTGCAGCGGACCTCGATCTTGGGACACGTCCCGATAATTGCAACCGACAACGGGGGAACCTCGACCCACCCTGGGCACCTCGACCCAATACCGTTGACTATAGGGACCTCGCCCTCGAACTGATAATGTAGTGGGTACCTCGATCCTGGGCACCTCGACCCGGAACTACAACTGACAACGGGGCACCTCGACCCTGGGCACCTCGACCCAACACCGCTGACTATAAGGACCTCGCCCTCGAACTGATTATAATATGGGCCTCGCCCCAAACTGTTGTTGATGTGGGTCTCGCCCCCAGCCTAATACTGATGTGGGCCTCGCCCTTTGGGACTCGTCCCCAACACTGAAACTGCGTTGATGCTGTTTGGCTCATTTCTGCCGCTTTCTCTTTTCTCCAAACCTGCAAACACAAAACAAAAACAAACACGGAAAGAATGCAATGTTACGTGTATGCATGAATGATTTTCCTACTCCGTTGGGTTAGGTCTTCTGCCAATTCCCTTGGTGATTGCTCGGTCCCTTTTCCCTCAGGCAAAGTATTGCTTCAATCTGTCTACGTTGATCGGCTCGGTGAACTCGTTCCCTTCCAAGTCTGATAGCTTCACTGCTCCATTTCCCATTACCTTCTGCACTATGTAAGGTCCTTCCCAGTTAGGTCTGAATTTTCCTCTCGGATCTGTCGTCGACGGCCTCGACTGCTTAAGTACCAAATCACCCTTTCTGATCTTGGTAGGACGCACTTTCTTGTTGAATGCCAGGGCTAGTCTCTTCTGATACAACTGCATGTGATACAAAGACACCGACGCCGTTCGAATGCCAATTCGAATGCCACACGAACATCCGCAATCTGCCTGACGTTCGAACGAAGTAACGAACGCAGCACTAACGAAGACAGTGAGCTTGTGAAATGGACTTGATGACGTACCTATTTCGGATCTCCCCTTCCAACCTCCGTTCCAGCAATATCCTTAGCTAAAAAGGTAGTGCCTCCAACTGAGACTCATCATCGGGTTTCACATGTGAAAATGCAATGCCTACAAGAAGGTTCACATTCGTATAGCGTTCGAGAATGCGTTCGAACGGGACAAGACCTGATGCATGATAAAACAAAGAAAACTCATGCGCGTTCGAGTAGCATTCGTAAACGCGTTCGAACGGTAAACAGAAGGTTCGCGTTCGAATAGCGTTTGAGAACGCGTTCGAACGGGACCAGACCTGATGCATGATAGACGACGCAACACATACATAGATAAGCAAATCCACAATGTAGGACCCTGTGTGCCCGATTGAACTCATTCTCATTCAATTGGGTGTACCTCGTTTGGCGCGGTAAAACATCGTGGTAAAGGTAGCCTTTAGGTATTTTCCCTCGAATAGAGGACCTTGAATCCACCCTAGTTAGCCTATGCGCACAAGAATGCAATGCGTGCGTAAATAAAGCAACGATGTGGAACTCCATATGTCCGATTAAACATATCTCACATTCAATCAAACATACTTCATCCGGCGCGGCAAAACATCGTGGTAAAGGTAGCCCTTTAGGCATTTTCCCTCGAATAGAGGACCTTTAATCCACCCTAGTAGCCCATGCGCACTAGAAGGCAATACATGTGTAAATAGAACAATGATATGCAAAGGGTGAATGACATGATAAAAGGCGCGGTAAAACATCGTGGTAAAGGTAGCCCTTTTGGCATTTTCCCTCGAATAGAGGACCTTTAATCCACCCTAGTTAGCCCATGCGCATTACATTACTATGCATATAAAAGAAATACAACAATGTAGGACTTCGTATACTCGATTGAACATATCTCACGTTCAACCAAACATACTTCGTCCGGGGCGGCAAATCATTGTCGTAAAGGTAGCCTTTTGGATTTTTCTTCCCTCAAATAGAGAACCTTTAGACCAACATACTAAGCCCATGCGCACTACATCATCAATACACAAACAAATAACGTGCAGAAAGTAAAGGGCGAAATATAAAATGCGAATAATAAACAATCAAGATAAAATGAAGCGAGATATGTGTCGTTTGCTCAAGCGGTACGTGGAGTTGTATCCCAAGTACAGACCGCACTACCGTCCATTCGGATTCGGCTACGAAATTTATGTCTGGGTTTCCATCCTATATACCACAAGAGACGACACATTTCCCATTCATTCAAGGGTCACAACACACATCCACAAGCCACTAACTTGTGAAGAAAATAAATAAAACAATCAAGAGATGAATAAAAATGAATAATAGAAGTGCCCTCAGGTCTAACCTTTTAAATCGCATCTCGGACATACGGTACACGATCGTTGGAAGGGTTAACGCTCCGCAACTCCTCCGGTTCACTGGTCCACTGCTTCCTTTCGCTATTTCATTGTTTGGACCGCTGACTTTACTCCGTTTCACTGTTGTTTTTGCTGTTTTATTTTAGTCACTGTTTTTGTTGATTATGGGGGCTGTTTTGTGGTTTCTGGAGGGATTAGGGGCTGCTGTTTTGTGCAGTAATCTTAAGGGTTTTAAAGTGCAGTTTTTGTTCACTGTTTTTGGTGATTTAGGCTACTGTTTTAAGGTATTTGGGCTGCTATTTTTTGGTGGATGTATGGGTTATTTTAAAGGTGATTTTTGGCTGTAGAGAGTGAGGAAGGAGAAGAAAATTCTTTGTTGCTTATGGCTTGTGTTATGCGTCAATGCTAGGAATTTTTTGTGTGAATGAGCTAGGGTGTGAAAGCTTGTTTTAGGCTTCTTTTTATAGGCAAAGGCTAGGGTTTCTCTTGTTTGAAAAGGAATAAGATTTGTGTATTAAAGAGATGCCATTTAATTTAGTGTCACACAAGGAAATCATATATTTAATTGGGGACAAGATTTGTTTAAATAAGGAAGATCATATATTTGATTTGTTTCATTTAGGTATGTGAATTATTTAAATTGGGATGTGATTTATTTAATTTAGGAAGGATATTATTTTAATTTGTGAAATGTTTTAAATATTTTAATTATTTTTGGGTGGGTTTTGGCTAGCAACAAAACCAGAAGTACTGACACCGTTCGAACGCCACTTCGAACGATGCACGAACGCCCGCAATCTGTTTGACGTTCGAACGTGTTCACGAACGCAGCATGAACGAAAGCAGTGAACATGTGAATTGAATTCGATGACATACTTATTCTGAATTTCCCCTTCCGATATTCGTTTCCCGCGACTTCCGTGACTTAAAAGGTAGTGTCTCCAAATGAGACTCATCATAGGGACTTACATGCAAAATGCAGTGCCTACAAAGAATCTAGTAAAAGGAAGGAAACTTCATAAGAAGATTCTATTAAAGAACTTCAAAAGTAAGCGACCTAAAAAACCCAAAATGTATAGTTTTGATTTCTATATATTTTTGGTGGAAAGGACAAGTGAGAGTACTATTTCACAAATACCAATATATTTGAATAGTGAGTCAGATCCTAAAATTTTTAAAGAAACTATATCATCTTCAGATGCAGCTGTTTGGAATGAAGCGATCCATGATGAAATGGACTCAAGTACTGGGAACAATAGTTCGACTCTTGTAGATCTCTAACATGGTTCAAAACTAATTGGTTGTAAGTGGATTTTCAAAAGAAAAAGAAAGGTTGATGGTTTTATTGAAAAGTATAAAGCAAGGTTAGTAGCCAAAAATTTTACTCAGAAAGAAGGCATTGACTTATTCGATACATACGATTTTGTAGCTAGAACAGCTTCAATTAGAACCTTATTTGCGTTAGCTTCTATATATAAATTAGAAATTCAGTGAAAACTGCATTCTTAAATAGAGAATTGGATGAAGAAATTTATATTGAGCTATCAGAAGGCTTTATGGTACCTGGTAAAGAAAATAAAGTATGCAAATTAATTATGTCACTCTATGGTTTGAAACAAGCACCTAAGTAATGAGATGAAAAGTTTATTAAGGTTATTTTGTCAAATGGCTTTGTAGTTAATTAGTTTGACAAATGTGTGTATATAGTAGTTTTAATGGTAGCTAAGGTGTTGTCATTTGCTCATATGTTGATGAAATGCTTATTTTTAGTACCGATCTTGCTCAAGTTAATAAGACTAAATTTATTTTATCTATTAATTTGGATATGGAAGATTTTGGTGCATCAAATGTTATATTAAGAATTAAAAATGTTAGAAATTTTGGTAATACAATGCTTTTACTGTCTCATTATATTGAGAAAGTTTTAAACAGGTTTGAAAAATTTGATTGTTCACCGGTTTCTACCCCTTATGCATTTGGGAGTAGATTGCTACCAAATCCTGGTAGGGCAGTATCTCAATTGGAATATGCAAGAGTGATTGGATGTCTCATGTATGCCATGAGCAATACTAGACCTGATATTGCATATGCAGTTGGAAAGTTGAGTCGGTATACAAGTAATCCATGGTATGCACACTTGGATGCGGTTAATAGAGTTCTAAAGTATTTAAGAGGGACCATGGATTATTGTATTTGTTACAATGGAAATCCAATGGTGCTGAAGGTTTTTACTGATGCAAGCTGGATCACAAATTTCGAAGATCACTCTTCCACTAGTGGATGAGTCTTTACGTTTAGTAGGGAAGCTATATCATTGGGCTCAAAGAAATAAACCTGTATAACAGATTCCACCATGGCTTCTGAATTTGTAGCATTAGCGGCTACAGAAAAAGAAACGGAGTGACTTAGATCTTTTTTGTTGGATCCACCGTTATGGTCTAAACTTATGTCTCCTATTTGTATACATTGTGATAGCCAATCAACTTTGACTACGGCGTATAGTAATACTTATAATGGAAAGTCAAGACTTATTGGTCTAAGACATAGCTATACAAGGCAGTTGATATAAGATGGTAATATTACTGTGGATTTTGTTAGGTCTTGCCAAAATTTGGTAGATCCTCTAACAAAAGGGTTATCAAGAAAATTAGTCTATAAGACTTCTGCAGGGATAGGTCTAAAGTCAATTACTAAGATTCATCAATGATGGAACTTCAACTTAACTTATGAAAACTTCGTATGTTTAAGTTCAATTAGAGAAATTTCCATCATATGTATGAAGGAAACACCGATTATATTAAACACCCCAAGGTTAAGGTATTAGGTTCCCGTAATGGAAAGAGGGTGAATAAATTTCTTAATGAGCCATTGACCATTAGTCGAGTATCATAAAACGAGGATACTATTGGTTCACTGTATGAATGTAGAAGTGAGGTCGTTTCTTAGAGTATAAGACTTTAACTCTAAAACGTTCATGAAAGGATATAAGACACATGGGCATAATGGTGTCTAGTAGTAAATAAGAAGATGGAAGATTTGAACAAATCTATGTAGAATGAATCGGGTAATCTACATGAATACAAGTTCAAGACAGTGTCCACCATGTACTTCTAGTTTACTTTCAAATCGTGAGATACCTTTATGTATGCAAATTTCTTTCGAAAATACGAGATGTCTGATTTTCAAATTAATAATAAGATGTTCTTTTATATTTTGAAAATGGTGGGGGAATGCTGAAGTTTTTCAAAATATAAAAGCTATTTGGCTTTTTCTAAAAGGGAAAAGTGAGTCCCATATTGGAATATTAGTGAGAGGTGAGATGGTTGAAATAGCATTACTTGACCTTTCTTCTCAAAGTAAGATAAAGTGAAAGGCTTGAATCATATGTGGTCATGTGTGCACCGTCCACATACGCGCTTTGCACTTCGCATGTGTGTGTTGAAGCACTTAATATTTTGGCAAATGTAATGGCCAATCGGTTTGGATGTGGCAGTTCGGGGCGCGCGGTTCATGATGGGTCACCTTGGTTCAGTTAGGCGTGTTGGTTCGTGGACCGCATGGACTCAAATGGGTGACAGTTTGGATTATCTGAACTGATATGATTTGGGCCGTACGTTTCTAACGAGTGTGATCCAAGGGACATGATTTAATCACATAAATTTGAATGGGTGGGTGGATTATCTGAAAGGGTATTCTAGCACCTATAAATAGGCTTCTATCCAAACCATTTTATTCATCTAAAAAATTCAAGCAAATTTCTTCTCTTCTCTCGAAATTCTTATCATTTTTCTACAGACACCACGTGTTTTTACGCTCCATACAAAATGTAAAAACACGATCATATTTTTATTCTTTCTAATTCTTAAGGGGTTTTTCGTCGATAGTACAATCGCCGAAAATATGTGAGTATTGTTGTATCCTAGAGGAAATTCGCCGGTAATCTGTTGTACTGTCATTTTGGTGGAGCCAAATTTAACCTTAAAGAGAGCGACTTCGAAAGGTGCCTCAATACTCAAGAAATTTCACATAAATCATTAAAAACAAAAGTAGAGCTATGGGGTCTAATTAAAATTGAAAGCTGATGATGTTCTACAGTAGGACCAAGTCATTTTCTTGTTTCCTCATTGCAAACAGCTAAGCACATAGGTCTATGTTATCATCAACCACCAAATTAAAGGGAAAATGCTTCTTTTTTAGGAAAGAAAATCCAATGGTTTTTTTTCTCAAGATATGAGTTGTCCAATAGTACATCAACTCTCCACCATCAAGTTCCACTTTTATTGAAGATTGATTTGAGACAATTCATAAAATGTCCATCTCACTATCAGCTACAGCTACTACTATGACTTGACAAAGACATTTCATAACCATTGATGCTGGTTGCAGATAAGCAACACTTAAAACTAATAATCACCAATATTTTAAATATGTCATGCATTAAAGAATTGAGAAACCCTCATAATGTATGAATTACAATATGCTGAGCCTTCACTTACATTATATATGCATGAATCGCACTGCACATTGGATCATACCTTCAATCCTTCAAACCATGTTCCTGCTCAGGGTTTTTGCTGGTGATCAAATTGTTCCTAAGACAATGAGGCATTAACATTCACATCAAATAAGGGATGGCAAAATGCAGATCCGTATCCGTATGGATTCAGTTTTGAATCCTTATTACATTTTATGAATTCAGATCATATGCATCCAATGATTAGGATTAAGAGAGATAATGTATCCAAATGTTATCTTTATGTGGCTTAATTGGCGGCTCAGATCATTTCATTATAATCTAATTGCTGATAAAGAATCCTTACATTATAGAATCTCTATAAAAATGGAAAATGAAAACAAAATCATTTATTAAAGGAAAATGAAAACTATCAAATAAATTAAAGAATAAAATCATTTCATAATAGAATATCTCTGAAAATTAATAAACAAATTAAATAATAAAATCTTAATCTCTCTGTAAATTCTGTAACACCGTGCCGGAGGCACGGGCAATATCTAGTATATATATATATATATATCCGGATGTGTGTATTTTCCATGAATTTCTTTGGACATCCGAATTCGCTTTTTTTTTTCTTCAAATTATTTAATTTTAAATTCTTAAAGTAAAATAAAATAATATCTCTAATTAAATAATAGTATTTTAACATCTAAAATAACATTTACAATTTAAAATCCATCCAAAATAATCTAAATTTAAGTATAAAAGTATAATAAAATCATAAATAAAAATAATTTGAAATGATTTTTATTATTTTATATTCATATATCCGGACTCCAGATTTACTTAAATACAGATCCGTATTTTTATTAATACGGATACACATTTTTCCAAATCCTCCTACTAAATTTGCCATCCCTACTTCAAATGCATGCCACTTGTTTGTGGAAGTAATTTTTGTCTGGTGGTTTTGGATGTGATGTTGGGCTTAAAAACTCAGCTCAAGCCCACAAAATTAATAATTATTAGGGATAATTCTAATTTTTTTTTCCACTTCTCTTATTCTTTCTATAACATTTCTCATTTTCATGCTAAAGCATAAGAAATAATTGGAAAAATCGATCTATTTTAAAAATAGAATTATGATTTTCAAATTCAATGGAATTTTTAGAAATTATCGGTGAGATCCATTTTGACAATTCTAGATTATGCTTGCGATGTGAAAATTTTAACTTTGCTGATTAATTAGATAATGTTAATTATGATGATTTTTGCAGGAGGAAAAGAATAAAGTGAATTATGAGATTAAAGTGTAAAAATATAAAATAATAATAAAAATGAATGTTTACTATTAGTTTTTAACAGCAAGAATCTGATGTGGTATTATGAAAAAAAATCAAGGATCCGATATAGTATTATGTAAAAAATTTGGGACCCACGAGGTTTTTTCTTTAATTATAATTATTATTATTTTGTTATCATGCATCGATATGGGAATCTAAGTTAGGAATTGTTTATTCAATTCGATTCGCAATAAAGTGAACATGGATTTAGGAAAATTATTTTGTTTAATAAATAAATAAATGTGATTATTAAATAAATTGAATATGAAAATCATTTAAAATTATTTTATTAAACTAATCATAAAAAAATTAAATACAAATCAAATTTGTTTAGGATCCGTTTAAATTTTCTACTAATTTATACTTAATTTTAAAAAAAATATATATATAATAACATAGTTACTCTGGTAATTTATAAACCCAACCCTAAAACCAACAATGATAAAAAGTTGGACTGAACCTATGATAGATATCTTCTTGAATCCAAATCATTAATGTACGTATAAGAACATGATAGAGAATAAATATCAAAGTTTATATTGTTCCAATAAGTTCAATTACAGGGATAAAAAAGAGAAAAAAGAAACCTAAACAGTTGAATTCATCCTTAACTTCACCAATGAAGTTAGTTCTGCATGGAGAATCCTTGCATTTTTTGAGTGTCTCTGACCTTTCTCTATTTCTTGTTATCATACATTATCTATTATAAGACATATATGGTTCTTTTTATAGGCTTTCTAAACCCTAATTCATGCACATCCTTTCATTTTTATGTTTGGAAACAAACAATCGTGCTTTGGTACACTCAGCATAGGTAAGTCAAACTCGGAGTCAAATTTGGCTATGATATCTTTCGAATTTGGTCTTGGCTATTAGACATAAAATTGTAGATCATGGAATTCCCTTTCCATAACATATTAAATTGACTCAATCGATAAATTATGACTAAAATATTAAAGACTCATAAATTAGGAAATTATAATTACGACATTCGTTCGAACGGACGATGCAATAGTTCATTTGAACGGCCACTTGTTACACAATTTTCATTCGAACGGTGAAAAATATGAGATAACAATGAGTAGCTTGTTTCTGATATGATCATTCGAACAAACAAAAGCTGGGTGCAACAACGCTAACTTTTTACTTTGCTGATTCTGAGTTGCAATTTAAAATGCTCGTATGTTCTCGTCTCTCGGACAAATCATGTGCTTTTTATATCCACGCGATTTACTTCGATTCTGATGTCCAATATCTCTGACTTCATATAGATAAAATAAGCTTTAAATTTTCTAGCATGTCCAAAAAAGTAAACAAAAGTCAATTGGTAATAGTTAACTTTCATCGCTTTGCAAGGCATTGAGCGTCTCCTTCGTACTGCTTTTATTCTTACAATAAAAAACACCAAAAATTATATGAAATTGGACATTTTATGAAATAAAGAATATAACATTGCATTAAAACTTCTAAAATATTTCTAAAGGATTACAATATTACTAATAATGACCCGTTATGATAACACTTGTTAGTTCTCTCTTAGTCTATTTTCGTAGGTTTCGTCAAATAATTAATTATCCCTAATTAATTAATCCAAACTAAAATGCAGAATATAAAATGCGGAAAGTAAAATAAAAAGGAGAATTTTTACATAGTTTATATATCCAATCCTACATCCAAGGGACCATATCCAAAGATAAACAATTCACTAAAAATTAAAGATTACGAGCTAAAGAGAAAACTAAAGTAATCTTGCAGTATCTAGTCTACCTAAGACAGACAACCCAAGATACACATTATAGTTGTTCTGTCTCACACTAGAATCATAATTAGCTGAATTCACATATCTTCGGTTTACAGCTTCATTATTCATGGGCAAGTTACTGTTCACGGCACTGTAGCTGTTACTGTTCATGGCATTGTAGCGATGCTATTTCAAGGTACCATAGTGGATTCAATGTGAAGAAGGGCATTATTCCACAAATATAACCAACGACGGCACAACATCCAACTTTTCTCTTTGATTTGTCTTCGGCTCTTCGACTTTTGTTCTTTACGCAAATCTACTTCTTTTTTGTATGTTATGTGAATGCTTCCATGTGTGAAATACTTCATACTTCCCATAGGGTTTGGAAAAAATCCTATATCTTTTCTAATAAAACTAATTTATTGTCATAATATTCACTCTAAAATATAAAGGGATAAAGCCCTCTCAAACCTTAAATTTTTCATAATCTCCCGTTAAGTCCCTGATTTTTCTATAATACCTCATCAAGTCCCTGCCGTTAAAAACTAACTGTAACTCATCCATTTATTTTCCTTTTTACTCTTTATCAAATTTATAAGTGATAAAAAAGAATTTTGACATTAACAATTATGAAATCCACATGATAAATTAGAAACCTTAGATTTTTTCCTCTCCATCTCTCCTCTGGAATTTCTCTCTAGTCTCCATTTTCATTGCACTATTAGTTTATAGTTTTTTTCTCTCCTCTGCAATTTGTCTGTTTTTTGTGATTCCATCTATGCATGCTCTCCAATAATCCATCAAACTACATAACAAAATTGGTTTATTTAATGCATATACTTTGCACACTCTAATTCAATATTATCTTATATATATATACTAGTTTTTGCCCGTGCCTATGACACGATGTTACAGTATTTGCTCGTGTCTACGGCACGGTGTTACAGAATTAAATGATTTTATTTTTTAATTAAATGATACCCGTGCCTACGGCACGATGTTACAGTATTTGCCTGTGTCTACGGCACGGTGTTACAGAATTAAATGATTTTATTTTTTAATTAAATGATTTTATTTTAACTTTCTATTTTTTATTTTGAAATTTTGAAATTTTTTGACCATTTCCATCAATCAATTCACTCTCTTTCCTTCCAATTACCAATGAAATGATCTGGGCCGTCAATTAAGCCACATAAAGAGAGCCGTTGGATACACTCTTTTCCTCCAACACCAATTCTTCTTTATTATATAGATATATATTTTAGTTTCCCTGTGGAAATTCAGCAAATTAATAAGTAAAATTCTCCAATAAAGTAAAAGCTTGGATTAAACATCACAGTAATATAACATGTACATAATCTCTTTGGCAAATAATTATTTTTAATTAAAAATAATAAAAGAAGAAATTATCAAATTGTCAAGTTTTATACTTTCAACTTTCAGTTACTTTAATGTAAGACTTCTAATTATTTTTTCCAGTATTGAGTTCGTAAACAGTAGCCAACACTTATGTTCCAATCCAAAATAAAAAAAATAACATTTAAAAAAAAATAAATATACGAATTTAGAAATGAAAAAATTAGTGGTTTTAATGAAGCTGAAATTTTGACACCAACTAACTGAGTAATGAACATGTTGTAGAGTAAAAATACAGAGAATAGGAGAGATAGAGAGAAAAAACTAAAGAGAGCACACTTTTAATGTATAAATAAAGGGTAAAAAGTGAAAAATAATAAAATAAATAGATGTATTATCGTTTATTTTTAATGTCAGAGATTTGATGGGTACTATAAAAAAAAATAAAAAATTTAATGATGCTTATGAAAAATATCAGGGATCCGGAGAGTTTTAATAAATACCCTAATACAATATAAGTGGCCGACAAAAGTATCTTTCATGCAGAATATACTGGAGTCAGTGCTGCCAAACGTCATATTTCTTATTTATTAAAGCCACATCGTGCAGAATAAACTTATTCTAAGATCGAAGAGAATAAATTAATAAGGGAAATATTAACTAGTGTTCTAATGATATTAATTAAAAATTTATTTTAGGAAAATTTTTATAGAAAAAAAAAATTAATAATTTGATAATTTTTTATATTTCCCATAAAAATAATGTGAAATTTTTTTTAAAATAGATCCTTAATAATTACTCTTAATACAACCGTTAACTTGATCAAATTAATAAAGTAGGTACCTGTGTTATGTATGTAACTGTGGACCAATTCGCGTTTAATCCCAAATTTGAAAGATTTAACTACTTTGATTTTTATCACTTTAAATTGATATGATTTTCTAGTTATTTTAAACAATTAATTTCGAGTGATTTTGATCACTTTAATTTATTTTTTTGTGGACCAATTCGCGTTTAATCTCAAATCGTCCGTTTTTTAATTTTTTTTTTTATCTATTTTTCTTTTTTAATTTTTTGGAGTTTTGATTGCTAATTTTTTGTAAAAAAAGACTGTTAAAAATGATGAAAATGAATAAGAATATGTTTTGATTTATGAGAATTATTACCGAGATATATCAACAGTATTATTAATTATTATATTTTCTTAAATAATGATAAATTTTTATATTTATATTAAAATGGTCACTAGTCAATATTATGATTTTAATGATTTTTAGAAGATATTGAACTATGAGTTTTGAATCTATAACTTATTAGTGTGAGACTTTGACGTTTATATATTTTGGATTTTCTCCTTCTAATAACTAGTTTTTAAAGGTGAGATTGTAACAAATGGTATCAAAACTACGCCCCCAAGGGGTGTGGCTTGGTGGTGAAGGGTCCAGAATCTCACCTTGAGGTTCTGGGTTCGAATCCAGGGGTGCAACTTCTTGTAAGAGCCTGGGGCAGCGGGGGTTTTACCTGCGCCGCGGCCCAGAATGGGTGGTTTGGTGGCGGGGTTTCCAACGATTTCAAAAAAAAAAAAAAAAAAAAAAAAAAAAAAAAAAAGTATCAAAACTAACATCATACATCTCAATTATAATTATACGGCGCAAGGATAACGCTAGTATTATATTATTTTGCCATAACTATGTAGACTAGTGTAAAAAAAGCTAGCCTATAAGATCTTCAATTTTTTTTTCCATAATACCTCGTTCTCTCTTCCATTTTATTTACTTTTAAAATATATTTTTTCCCCTTAATTATTTTTTAATACTTTTTTCCCCTCATCGGCTGAAATGCGTTAATTTTCCCATATTTTCCCCCGTAATTTTTTTTCTTCTTATTTTACTTTTAATTTAATTTTTTAATTATTTTATTTTACTTTGTGATTTAATTATTTATTTTTCTATCTTAAATATTTTTTATAATTTATTTGTTTAATAAATCTTACGTATTTTTATGCATATTTTTTTTATTTATTTTGAAAGTAGAGAAATTGATTTTGCTCTATTAAAAATCGTGTTTATTCTGATTCCGTTTTTATTTTGTGCTTTATTAAAAATTCGTGTTAATTCTGATCTATTTTTATTTTTTATTTATTAAAAGTTATTTGTCTTATTTGCTTTCGTAAACAGTGTGTATATCTAATTTTACTTTATTAAAAGTTATTTGTTTTATTTATTTTACTTCTTATATAAAAAGATAGTTTGTAAGTTTGAAGGTAAGATCATTTAGAAGATCATTTAGCCTCATCCTCTCATATTCTCTTTGTTAGGGTTGGTGCTCAGAGTGCCAATATGGATCGTATTTATGTCCGATTCCTAAATACGAGCAATTCTATTATCCACAATATTAATAATTTAATGGTAGCACCATTGTCTCTTATACATTTATTCGATCTAATTACTATTAGATATCTGATTATGATTAGATCGAAACTAAATCTGGTTTAGTGATACGTGTATATTAGACAAAGACCATAGGATTTACAATATAGTGTGCAGTTACAACGTATTTTGTAATTGACATTGGGAAGCACACTATTATATGTATATCCTTAAATAAAGTTTATGGTCAAGATTTACTAACACGGGTCGGTTAGTAAAATCCAGTGAGACCAGTACATGTCGTATATCGTGACTTGGTCCAATGGTTTATCCCAATGAACCATGAGTCTCGAGAGACTCATATACACATGTAGGTATTTATTTGATAAACACTGAACGACTCATTGAAGATTTCCTAATAGATGGTACACCAACGTCAATAGGAATCTTCTCGAGTTGAGCAAGCATAGTGGTCATTCGACTTGAGATACCACAGTGGGATATATGAGTTATCCTCCACACTTTGATGGCAGTCACGTCAACGATCTATTCATGATCAGACCTCCACATGTTCGTTGGGTGTGGACTGATGCTCATGATATCCAGTGTGTATCAAGATAGGATTCGTCAGTCCTGTGTACATGACATAGACATCCTCACGTGTTTACGATCTAGTAAATCCATGGCCGTGGTATAACTTCGGAAATCAGTTCCGAGTGTTATTTAAAGATCGTAAATTGAAAGTCGACTTTATAATACCGAACAGATTTGACGTTTTCATCTATATCCCAGGTATAATATGGATAGCCTGTGACAGATGGATTATATGTATGCAATGACCTCGATTTGCATAATATAGCGAGATTATCCGTGGTCGTCATTATTCATGAGTGGGTGAATTATGGACACGAAATTGGATTTCGTGACAGATAAACCTAACCTTAGAAAGTCCCACAATATGAAGTGTACTCGTTGAGCACTTGGACAACGCGATATGAATAATACATATTATTCATAAATACTTCACCGGATTAAATGAGTTAATTCGGATCGTTTAATCGGTTAAACGATAATACATGCATTAGGGGATTTTGGCCAATCGTAATTATTATGTATTTGTATTTGATACATAATACGATTAGATACACATTAATTATTCGTCAAATGAGATTTTGACACATGCCATAAATATATGTATTTGTTATTTATTGTAAATAAAAATACATATATAATAATAATTATATTAATTGATTATTTGGATATTTAATTGTTAAATATTTAAAAGATTAATTAATAAAAAATTTCATAAATGTTATAAATTTGTCCAATTATTATTGGTTCACATGGCATAATTTGATTATACTTTATGTGTGCAATACTTATTAGTTAACATAAGTTTACTTTTATTAATTGGATTAAATTTTGGCCAATGACCATTCTACCCCTAGTAAGTCGATCATGTCTTCTTTTATTTGGGAAATTTTTTTTTCCTTCATTAGATGATCTACCATTGCCGAAAGTTCTAAGTGAAATGGGTTTCAAGCTTGTTTGATGAATCAAGTGAAAGCAAAGAAGAAAATCAAAAAAA